>JAESVK010001227.1:2156470-2168520 GCA_017140935.1 Hamamelis virginiana
CTCTTTTTTTTTTTTTTATACTTTTTTCGAAATATGTTTTAGTTCTCATTTTCATTCTCATTTTTTTTGACTTTTTGATAGCAAACCCACATGTTGCAAATATGAATTTATATGTCTTTAAACAAATAAGTAAATTTACATATTTATATAAACTAGAAATAAATAAACGTATTTGGAAGTAAGTAAATTTACCTATATTTATTAACTAGAAATAAGTAAACTTATTTGTAAATAAGTAAATTTACCTATTTATATGTCTTTAAACAAATAAGTAAATTTACCTATATATATAAACTAAAAATAAATAAACAAATTTGGAAATAAGTAAATTTACCTATATATATTAACTAGAAATAGGTAAACTTATTTGGAAATAATTAAATTTACCTATTTATATGTATTTAAATAAATAAGTAAATTTACCTATAAATATAATCTAGAAAGAACAATAATTTTACTTATTTGGCATGTTGCAATGTGCTTCTTTCATTGGGACATTTCGTCGAACATCTTAGATGCTATTTCGGGGTTATGGAAGATTAGTATTTTCAAGGTAAGCACGTAGAACAAGTCAGTGGCGTTTATGCATCTGGGTCCCAAACAATAATAGTCTACCACTGCTCCACTGCTCGTGATTAAGCTCGGAACTGGGATTTTATGGTGTTGCAAGGCAGCGAAGTAAATGGAATCGTCCATTTTGATACGTTTATTTTAGCGGATTTGTCGTCGGTTGCAATTTCTTCCCACCTCGAGGATTTCTCACTGACTCTTCCGCTCTCCGTCGAGATCGGAGACCACTGCTTACTGCTGTAGAAACTTGCTTCTACACAACTCTCGTAACATGGATATGATCCTTTCTTTGTCGCCTAGAAATTCGGTTGGAGCTCATCCTAATTATTTTCGTCCCAAACTAAAAATGGTAAAAAATTTGAATTTCTAATAATTAATTGAGGGTATATATGTCAAATCATATTAAATAAGTCAATCTTAAATTCTGACTTTTTGGGAAGGGGTTTTGGGTGTACTACCAATATACTAGGGGGTTATGGGTTATATCCCCTAAAAAATAACAAGTCTAACATCATTTTTCAGCCAAAGAAACATACAAAAGTGGGTAATTTGAAAACGGCAAATAATTGAAGGGACACATTGATACAATCGAAATCACAGGGGGAACAACATGGAAATGGCCAATAATTCAAAGAGACAAAGTGTAATTTCAACTTTTGTTTTTTTTTAATCATACATACAATATAGATGCAACGAGTTTTGAAAGTGCGACCATGAGCTAGCAGCAGCTGTGGTAACTAAGAATTAAATCTCATGTAACCATGGGATATCCAAATCTGATGATCATCATCTCATATGCAAAAATTGAACCCTTATCCACTACACATATATGTCCAAAACCCTTAAAAGTGTGATAAGATGGCAATGATGCTCCACAAATTAGCCACTAAAAGGAGAACTAATAATTAGTTATTACCCACTTAGTTATGTAATCCAGCCCTAGCTACTTTTTGGTAGGAGTTTCCCATCAAACACCTACTTTGTTCAAAAGTGGAAGCATATATTATGATTAACCTCTACATTTAAGCATCAAGAAAGGGTCTAATTAAATCTGGGTTTTATCTTCTAGCTAGGGATGGGTCCAATGGGCTCTATCTAGGAAGGGTTTTGTCGTCATAAAGGGCCAAAAAAAGGTTCTAATTGGCTCCATACTTTAATGGAATAGAAATAGCTAGCTATTAACAACCTCAACCCAAATTGGGTTTTTCTTTTTCTTTTTTTGCCAAACGGGAAAAACCTATCTCTACCCCAATCCCATAATATTAACAATTGGAGATAAGTGCATTTTCATGTGCTTAAACCTAAAATCTCTCCTCTAAATGTGGGAATACATTCCATTAGACCAATAGACAATCGGCAAACCTAAACTAGGTTAAGAAGGATTTTGGCTAGAAGAAGCTTAATTGCCTTGGTTGTAACATGTATCAACAAATATATTTTTAGGGTTGTGTTCATGTGTTCATTAATTAATTAAATCGACCACATAGTTTTGTATCATAATGTTCAAAAGGTTATAAAGGTCATTATTTAGTATAAGTCCAGCTAAAATGATGTAAAGAAAGAATAAGTTGGATATGGTCTTAATGTATAGATGAGAAATGATCAAGTCAGAATTTGTTGATTTAGTCAAAATCAGCAAACATTCAAATGATTATTAGATCTCTGCCATTTAAGTGATGATTTAGACCACTTGAGTGATCTAACGACCATTCAAGTGTTTGCTGATTTTAGCTAAGTCAGCATATGCTTACAATTATTTTTGGTATGCAAGACATCCTTAAATATAATTTTTCAAAATATGCATCCCACAATTATTTATAGGTCGACTTTATGCTTAAATAACTTATGTAAACATATGCTGACTACATCACGACGTTCAAAGAGTATCCAACTAAAAATAATAATAATAATAATAATCTCATTTTGGTCGGTTTTGATTTGATAAATTAATAAATTTTAGATAAAATTTAAATTTAAATATTTATTTTACCAACGAATTTTTATCAAATTTATATATTTATAACCAAACTCAAAAAGTTAAAAATTTTTAAAATAAATATATAGTGCCAAGGCCCACTGCTCCACTACTTCATGCTGTGGCATTACAATTATAAAAAGGAGTGGCGCAGACCAAGTTTTGCTGCACGCTTGAGTTTATGACGCAAAGTCGTCTTCTTTTTCTTCTTCGTCTTCTTTCACTCAGAAAGTGCAGTCGAAGCATGAAATAGTGGAGCAGGATTAGGACTCGCACATATAAAATATACGAATATATATCATCATACGAATGTCAAATCCTCTGTATTGTCTGCAACCCTACTCCAAGAAGGTGCAATCTTGCCTGTCTTTTCTTGCCCAATAGAAGAGAGAGAGAGCGCGAGAGAGAGACTTTAATGGTGGGGATGGAATGATGATGTATAATATAATAATTATGTATATACTGAAAAGACATATAGATGCATTTGTCAATATCTAGACCATATATATACAGCCTAGCAATGGATTTTCAACTGAAATTTTGTGATATGACTTGATTTTTAAAGATGCAGGTTTTTGGCTATGTTCAACCTTAAAGTTTTCAATTTAAAAATCTAAACTAACAAAAATAAAATTGGGACTTAATTAAGTACGTGGAGCATGAACCCAACAACAACAATTCAACAAACAGGGAGTATGATATGTTAATATCCTTTTGGATTAGTTTTATTTAAAATGAGTATTTTTGGAATTTAGAATTTCAATTCAGTTGATCTTAAAAATGGAGTGATATATAATTATTTTTAGACAATTTATGAAATGATAGACCTGCACGTAAGGTTTTCTAGTTTTCCTCCCTTTTGTTGAAGCTAAAGGTAATTCCTGTCAGTAAGGAGCCAGTCCAATCTGGCCGGCTAAAACTGATTTCCTAACATTTACTTCAATTATTTTTAGTATAAAAATTTTGATACGTGAATAAATGTTTTAATCATAACTTTATATATATATATATATTTTCTACACTTAAAATTTTATTCTTTTGCTTTTAAAAACAAAAAACGAAGAAAATATATGATAGCTTATTAAAATATTAAGCCCTAATAAAATGACAAATGTCTCTTTACTTTTTCATGTTCCCGTTTGCAGTTCTTGTGTATGCCATATGAAGCACACGTAGGTTGACCTAAAATATATAGAAAAAAAAAATGCTAAGTACAAGCAAAGAATGAGTTGCAAAAGGCTAATATAAAAGAGAATTCGAGACCCACAAAAATGAGCAATAATTAACCACCCTAGCATGCTCCCACAGATGGACACACACAAACATATATATATATATATATATATATATATGAAGGAAAAACAGGATCACGTGTCTTTTTATTTTATTTTTTATATTTGTGATAACTAAAATCTTCCCATTAAAGGGCAATAATGCACAATCCCTTTATTTTTGGAAAAAGAATCATGGGGGTACGAAAGAGAAGGCCATGAAAATTGAGCAGGGGCACAATCCCTTTATTTTTGGAAAAAGAATCGTGGGGGTATGAAAAAGAAGGCCATGAAAATTGAAGAGGTCGGTCCCCTCGAGTGGAGATCTTTTGTCTCACTTTTTATGTACCATTTTATGTCCTCTCTCACAAAAGTCCACCTTGAAAATATAAATATAAATATTTATTAAAAAATGAGATTTTAAAGGTGGATTTTTGTGAGAAGGGACGGGAATTGATACATAAAAAGTGGGACAAAAGATCTCTACTCTCCCGCGCCCTTATTATTAAACTGAAATTAGCATCAATGAGGAGGATGCTAGTTATTATCATGTGTAATGCAATCAATGTTCAACCCCAACTGCAACCTAGGTCCCCCTAACACCACACAACAAAACCCTACTCGGCCTCTACTCCCCAACCCACAAAGGCAAAAATCACTATCATATCATATATTATCTATATATTTATTTAAGTTTATATAAGCATGAAAATTTATGGGATACATGTTTCAAAAAATTGATAATTGGATTAGATACTATACTTATGTATGTAATTTATGCCAAAAATTACGGTGATCCAATGTAAACGTACATCACAAAATATAGGCCTAACATACATAAATATAGTATATAATCGAGTTACACTCTTATATCATAGGCCTAACATCCTTTAATTTTATTTTTATTTTTTTAATCAAACCATAAAACCCTACTCATAATCTTATTTCACATATCTCACTTTATAACCTCCTCATATCTTATTTTAAACCTACTCAAATCTTATTTTTATTTTTTGGGAAAAGTCTAGTGATTCCAAGTTTGGTATATACCAATGTGAGTCCCAGCAAAGTACAACATGACTAGGTCTAGCTGTTAATTTTTTTTTTTTTTAAAAAAATTAATTATTTTTTTGAAAGATTCTTATCTTAATAATGGTTGTGGCTTGAATAGTTGAATTCAAGATTCCAAGTTTAATTATTTCTCATAAAAGAACAATACAAGATTTATAGGTGGGTTGTGGCACTCGTACCACTGGCGTGCATGCAGTGTCGATTACAGCCGTCCATGGTTGACATTCATTAGCACATGCACATAACGAATGGCTATAATTGACGCCGAACATGCAGGATGTCACACACTTAAACCAAATAATATAATCGATCTTCAGTTCCCAAAATGAAGAAATTAACGAAAAAACAAAGATGGAGAGCAAAATAAAACATTATTAGCCTTCAATAGCAGCACTTAATCAAAAATCTGTAGAAGATGGAGACAGGGTTGAAGAAAACTAGAAAAGGTTGCACTCTTGGGTTAATCAGCTGCTTTCCCTCTAGAATCTAGGTAATAAAATAAAGGGGAAAATACACTTTGCACCCTTGTACTTCAGTCCAAAAACACTTTGCATCCCTGCACTTTGAAAGTGAACAATCAGCCCCCTGTAGTTTCAAACTTTCGCATAGGGGTTTACGGCGTTTAAAAATGTGAGTAAATTATGAATTTACCCTTTGTAAATTCAATATATAACCGGGCAGAAAATTGGGTTGGGTTGGTGGGTTACTAATATACCCAAATGAGTTTAGCAAAAAAAAAAAAACCCTAAACCCCAAATTCGCGAGGGCTTCAATCTGGACCATTAGTGTTCACCATTATGTCTGATTTGGGTACGATTCTTATCTTTATCTCTGTTTTGTGTTTAGTAGTGTAATATATTGAGCAAAGTTCGATCGTCTTGTGAGTTTTCTTGAATCTGTGGTGAACAGATTGTGCGTAATCGGCTTGGCTCCCTCGCATGTGGCGCTTAAAGATGATGGTGGAATTATAGCCGTTGCTTTCAATGTTGGGAAGTCCGATCACAGTGGCATAAAGGTCACAGGAAAGCGCAAGAGGGTATATTTTTCTGTTTTCTTTTCATCTGTCCCTTCAGAGAGCATCGCCACTTTCACAAGAAATTCTAGAACTAGAACAGGGAATTAATGTTATTGATATTAATTGGTAACAACAACCCTGTTAGTGATGCAATTGGTGATATTAGTTCTGTCACGCTGAAGTGATTATAGTGTTGATAGTTAAGTTTAATGATTTTATTGGTGATACTGGAGTTTTGAATTTTGTGTGTATAATATCAGTTCTAAATAGGGTTTCAAGGGTCAGTTTCGTTGGACACTAGGATTTCAAATGTGTGTGTGTGTGAATTGGAAGTTGATACCAGAACGGCAAAACTGATTAGCATTATGTAACTTGATTCAAGGCATAGGCAACAATTCTGCCTGGGAAATTCAATTTTAAGATGACCAAAGTTTTTTAAAAAAAAATCGAATTTCAGTTGTTTAATCTGATTTGGGTTACAAAACAAAGCAGAGAGAATTTCAACGAGGAGAGAGCTAATATGTTAGCATCAAAATAGACAGTGGCAGCCACAGCAGAGCCAACAGCAGTTCCATTCAGAAGAGCTAAACCTTCAGATCTTACACAGCAGCACGGTGGGAGGAAGTGGGTGAGCTGCCGGAGATGGGGTTAGCCAAATCTTCAGATCGTACAGAGTCGCCAGAGTTGGGGTTGCCTGAGTGGGGGTCGTCGGTGTTGGGGAAGAAGGATAGCTCTCTCTTACTCTCATGGATGAGATGGCCCTAAAGTGGGGTTTCAATGATTTATGCTGCTATAGCGAAGAAGGTGGATACTTTTGGGTCGGGTCAAACCAATTTGGTCATTTATTGTATTAAATTAAAATAAGGGCATTTTAGTCATTTTACATGCAAAAAAAGTTTACCTGACAATTTTTCCGTTAAATATATGGACGGACTACTAACAGAAGGGTGCAAACTGCAAAAGTTTGAAAACACAGGGGGCTGATTGTTCACTTTTAAAGTGCAGGGGTGCAAAGTGTTTTTGGACTAAAGTACAGGGGTGCAAAGTGTATTTTTCCCTAAAATAAATATAGGTACCAAATCAATCTCGATTGTTCGATTAATATATTTATGAACTTGAAATAACTATTCAAATGCAATAAATGAAATTGAAATTATTGCATGTACCCTCTCATCATTGAAATTGACGTTGCTTTGAAAACCAAGAATATATATTGCCATAAAGATATATAAACACATAGGATCGAATTGCTGTCCATTTTGTATACATGAAAATATCAAGAATAGTCATAGCTATGACTGTAATGACATTAATTATATATATAAGTCCTTTTCTTATGAAGATGTTCTCTCACAAAAACTTTTGTGAGGTTGATTTGGCTTTATAGCCAATGTAGGATAGATATTTTGAAAAACTGGCCGTTGGATTGAATATTCAACCTATGCATGACATACATGCCAAAAATCACAGTGATCTGACTAATGGTTTCTAAAATATAGATTGTGAAAAACTATGACAGTATCTAATGGTCACATTTTTTTCACAGTCTGTATTTTAGAAACCGACCGTCAGATCACTGTGATTTTTGGCATGCATGACATACATTGGGAGAATATCTAATCCAATTGTCGGTTTTTCAAAATTCTCATCTTACGATGACTAAAAAGCTAAATCCTCACATAAAAAAATCCTCATAAGAAAATTACTCTCTCTCTCTGTTGGCAATTCAGGCAGGTATTAGTCAAACTAAGATATATGAAAGTTCCATCACTATATATATATATCCTATGTTGGTTTTTGGACCATTGTGGTGATGATTATCAACAATATCGTAAAAATACATGCCTTATTGTAACTCCAATAATTGAAGCTTAATACATAATTTAACTTAATTACCAAAAGCAAATATGTTAGTCAGAAATTAAATTAAAACATTTCATATAGAAAACAAGAGAGAAATGGCATTAAGCATGATAGCTGTGATTTGAATTGGACAAATTTCACAAAAAGCGAAGCAAAAACACTCTTGGATAGTTGGATAAGAACAAGAGATTCAAATTGATACAATTAAACAGCTTCCAAAGGATCGCTGCTACTATTACTAGCAATCTTAAGCACTTGTTCAATGTGATGGGCCGTATCAGGTGGGTGGGCTTCCATTCTGGGCCTCTCCGGTAAAACCCACCGGCCTTCACTGTTCCTCACCATTCCCTTATTCTCATCTTGCCGCCAATGCGGTGGGACGCCATATTCACTCCTCAAGAAATCACAGCTCTTATTAACCAGAGCAATATCTCTCTTGGTCGCCAAAACAAATCTCTGTCCCTTTCCATGAAACCCATCAACGAGATGCAAATGAGCTTCAAGATTATGGGCACATCCCAGATCACCTGTTGGCTTTAAAAATGGCGAATGGGTATGATCCAATGCGAGTTCAACACCCACATGAGCGTAGCTCCATGGAAATGAGATTGTTTCTTCAATGTATTTTTGATATTGGGTTTTCTCGTTTGCGAAAATTCCAGGCACTGTGGGTACTTTGTCGTGGATATTGATTATTCTGAGTACTTTAATTCCCAATTCGTCGCATCTTTCTTTGAATTTGAGATTACCCACTCGAGGGCCGGAGAAGGAGAAGACTGTAATTGGGATTTTGATTGGTGGGTTGGAATTGGGGATTGTGTCTAATTTCATTTCAGCGATGTCGTATGCTGTTAAAATTGCTAGAGCAGAGCCGAGGCTATGGCCGGTGATTGTGATGCTGAGTTCTTCATCTTTGTAGCGTTCGGTGAGTCTTTTGATTTCGGCTAGAACTTGTTCGCGAGCAGAGAATGTGCAGTATTTGCAGTTGTGTTCTTTCTTGGTGTATAAATCGTAAAACCCGGATTCGATTTTGATTGATGGGTCGTCTCTGAAATGAGCTGGCCGGAGAATATCTTGAAGATCGTGGATCCATTCGAGGTAAGTGACGGTGCCTCGCCAAGCGACGACGATATCGCGGCGGCCTAATTGCTTGATCACGTCTATGTTTGTGGCAACTGCAACATAGCCCATCCAATTTGCGTGGGTGCTCCAAACGCTGCTCATCTTTGATTTCTGAAAGAAATTTGGAAGGTTTATATTTGAAGTTGCATAAAGGTACCTGGAAATTTGATAGCCTTTATCCGCCATGTCCAGTTTTTCGAAGAAATGGGCTCCTTGGTACTTGCAGGTCCCGCAGTATTTTGAGTGAGGGTCGAAATCGAAGGAATCGTAGCAGGCTTGGGCGAATTCTCCGTAACGGATGATTTCTTGGCGGAGATGAGAATTCATGGGGTCTAGTAGTCCTTCCCAGTTATTGGACCCTTGGATTTGCTTCCAAATTTCATGAAGAGGCCTCTCGTCTTCTTTGTCTTCTGCTTGGTCTTGGGTTTCTTCTAATTTTGGAGTTAAACTTGAAACAGAGGAGCATTTCGTGATTGTTAATGGGTTTGGTGAATTGGGTTTGTTTGAAATTTGGAGAGGTGCTCTGTTTTTGGTGATGATCATCAGGTTCCATCTTGGTTGCAGGAACCCTTGAAAAGGAGATAGAGTGCTGCACTTGGGGTTGTTGAAAGATGGTAACAGAGAAGCCATTAAGCCTAATATAACTGTGGGGGTTGGGTTGGGGGTGGAGAGAGAGGAAGAGTTGATGAGAGTTTTTTGTGTCTCTTTTTTTAGCTTTTTGAAAATATTAAGGAGAGGTTCAGGTATTAACTATATAATGAGTGTAGCTTTGTGAATTTGTTGAGTTGACGACTCGAGGCAGAATAGTCACAGACCTTCGGATATGAGAGTGTGTGAGAGAGAGAGATGAAGTGTTCAATACCACCCAAAAAAAGAAAAAAAAATTAATTGTAGATCATCATGTCTCTTTCGTGCATGATTGACCAAAAAGAAATGAAGTGTTCATCTTGTGTACGCCTATAATGGGATATAAATGTATAAAGTGAGGCATGGCACTACAATTTTGCTATAACATTTGAAGGTCAACAAGGCCATTACTCTTATGAGATACAGTCGAAAAATTTAATAAATTGTATATCAAATACAAACTGTTAAAATTTTTCAGAATCGGTATCTCATAAATCGACCGTCAGATTACTATAATTTTTGGCATGTCTGTCATACATATTGAAATAATATTCAACGGTCAGTTTTTCAAAACACCTGATTTACATTAGCTAAATGGTCAAATGGCTGCTAAGCCGCACCATACTTGCTCAGCAGCCAAACCAAAGTCGCCATTACTATGCTTCTTTTAATTTTCTCTCATTCCATGAATTCTATGCATGTGAGAAAGTTGGGAAATAAATGGATTCCATCCATGCAAGAGAGGTCTACACGTTTATGAAAATATAAGCATTTTTTTTTTCTTTTATAAATAATTTCTTCTGAGTAATAATTAGATAAGGACTGATTAATACAAGACGGGTTACAAATTCAAGCCTGGACTCCACCCTCATAAAACTTTAAGACATAAATTAGGTGGCATCTTTTCTAATTTTATCTTCAAATGGCACTTGTTAGACTCATCATAAAAATCTCTAATCTTTTATTAGTTTAGTTGGGTTGGTGGGCAATGATTCAAATGTCTAAAATACCTCACTATACGGATTTGCTTAAGTCCACGGTTTAAAATGCAACACTCATATAAAGGATGGAGCATACCTTGATTAGGACTCACCACCAAGCTGCGTTCGGATCCTCTACTTGTGCTCCCACCAAGCTTATGTAATATTGCAATTAGATTTAAAAGTAAATTATATAAAAATTTTCTCAATTTTGGGACAATTGTAATATGTCATATTGGAAGTATTTTATCAATACTTGTTTGTTAATATTAAAAGGGGCTAGGGATTGTTGTGGATGCTTAGTTTAAAAAATTGATCATTGAATTAAATATTATTATTATTATTATTATACATGTCAAAAATTGTAGTATCCAACAGTCGATTTCTTGAAAATATTGCTGTGAAAACTGTGACAATTAATTTTCAACGGTCACAGTTTTATACCCATCAATATTTTGAGATGCTTACTTCGGATAACTTTGAAGAGTATCTAATCTAACGATTAGCTTATCAAAATATATATATTATAATTAGTTAAATTCTAAAATTAAAGTCAGCATAAGTGCACGGGATTAGACTATATATATATATATATATAGGACCAATATATATGGAATCTTGATTTATAAATCAATATTATATTTAATTAGTCTAAAAGGCAAGATTACGAATATGTAAAGATTACGTGACAATCTACCATCACTTTAATTCATTGCCAATCAACGAAACGAAAGAAAAGTATTACGAGTTATGGTTTAGGGAAAAATTCTCTAGTGAGCATTTGCTCACTTTAACTAAAGTGAGCAAATAATAGGAACCTTTGGATTCCCATCTTGAGATGAATCTTTTATTAAGTGAATGGGAATCCAAGGGTTCCTGTTATTTGCTCACTTTAGTTAAAGTGAGCAAATGCTGATAAGAGAAGCTCTAATGGTTTAGGATATGTTTTCTTCATCTATATATATATATAATTCAATTGTATAGTCAAATGGGGTATATATGTTGGTTGTTGCAAGCTGCAACAATCCTATAAATGGCTATAATTAATTAAGAGATGCTTTGTACACTGAATAATTTAAAGAAACCCACGGCAACAACAAAGAGTATTGCTTCCTTTAATTAATGGTTGGTTAAAGGGGAGAGCTGAGGGATTCATCAGCTCAACCACTGCGTGTTTAATGCCTTTGAAACTAATGGATTCATGTTTCCTTCACTTTCTAAACCTTTTTTTTTTTTTTTTAAAAAAAATTCTTTTTCTTTAACTTTTGAAATCTATGAGAAAAAAACAGGAGAGAGAGGGGAAATTCGAATTGGTATAGCTAGCGGTCAAATTGAATTTCTTAAAATTTATGAGGTAAAAAAAATAAAAACGAAAACCTGAGAGGGGCAACAGCCACCCCTCAAGCTAATGTGGTTTCGTCCCTGCTAACATGACATTATTACATCAACTATTAAATGAGTAAAGTTCACTATTTTGGGATTCGATATATGGTTCCTAAAAAACATCCATATATGGGCGACCTGAAGCCACCCACCATGGTTGTGTTTTGGAGCTC
>JAESVK010001227.1:2175666-2187828 GCA_017140935.1 Hamamelis virginiana
TCAATAGGTAGTACAATATTGCAGTGTTCGAGGAATTAATTGATGTAGGCATAAGTTGATCTGGACACTCTCGTCGTAAGAGAAAAAAAAAAAAAATGATTCAGTGTGACCAGAAAGGGCCAAAAGAATTGCCGGTCGTCCTATCTAATTAGTGTGTGCTACTGCTACCTTATAAATACAGAGGCAAATGAAGAAAAGCCAACTCCCCAA
Source organism: Hamamelis virginiana (assembly GCA_017140935.1). Taxonomy (NCBI): domain Eukaryota; kingdom Viridiplantae; phylum Streptophyta; class Magnoliopsida; order Saxifragales; family Hamamelidaceae; genus Hamamelis; species Hamamelis virginiana. The sequence continues at coordinate 2,175,877 of JAESVK010001227.1, forward strand.
AATTTTAAAGAATTAGTAGAATAAGAGAATGAGCGGAGCAGGGAAGGTGGTGTGCGTGACCGGGGCGTCCGGTTACATTGCTTCATGGCTGGTCAAGTTTCTTCTCCAGCGTGGTTACACTGTCAAAGCCTCTATTCGTGACCCAAGTTAGTGTCATCTCCCTAATTGATATTTATTTTGTGAATATATATATATATATATATATATATATATATATATATATTTTATATAATCTTTTTGTAGATTCTGGGTTATGAATTTTGGTCTTTGTTTCTTATAGTTTTTAATTATTATATGGTTTATAATCCTGTTGGTTTTTGCTATTTGAGAGCATACCCTGTTGCAGATTGTGACTTATAATCCAATGTTTTCCATTTTACCCAAACTATTTTTGCTGGTATTTGGGTTTGGATTAGGGTTTTGAGACGTTGGGTCACATACTGGGTTTGGTTTTTAAAAAGTTTTAAAGTTAGATTTTAGAGAAGATGGGTTACCTGTCTTCATAATCATTCGTTGAAGTAATGGAAATGGTTGATTTAAATTTTCTGATAAGTATTTTAGTTATGGATTATGCATACTGTACTTGCAGTCTTCATAATCATTTGTTGAAGTCATGGAAATGGTTTATTTGAATTTACTGATAAGTATTTTAGTTATGGATTATGCGTACTGTAATTGTTCCTTTCCAGTAAAATCATGTTCAGTATATGCCAACACCTTATTAATCTCGTGATGCGGGCACTGGAAAGGTATTGGGACTCACCATCTAATGTGTACAACTTGGTGGATGAATTGTTCCAAAAGCTATTTAAATTTGAGTAATGCTATGCCATTGATACATTTGTTTTTTTGAGATGAGCTGCTGTGATGTCAAAAAAAGTTGGGAAGAGCAGCATTTTCCTTTATTTGATATTTTAGCTTTTTGAATTTTGATGAAACCTTTGAACAGTAGAGAGTATTATAAGAAGAAGAGTAAGCAAATTTGATGGTTCATAATCATCTAGTCTAGCAATTTCTTGAATAACTGGTCTTCTAATTGGGTCCATTAGATGGTGGGTCCTGCGATATATATATATATATATATATATATTTGAAAATCTTGACAAGGTGAGATTAGAGTAAATTCTTATACTTGATGGATCAAGTTTTATTCGAGAGGAGCCAAGCCCTTGCATATCAATTCAATTTAGTATTTTTTCCCCTTATTGAGCTGTAGAGTCTTGATTTCATTATTTATTGGGAGCATTGAGTGTTGGAATTATTGGGTCTTGCAATTTTGGCTGTAGGATACATGTACACGGACAAAGTTTACAGTGATGTAATCAGGTCTTCATATATTTATATAGTTGTTTTTTATTTCTGGAATTGGGACATATGATTTCTAGAAAACGAAACCAGAGAGACTCTCATTTCAATGATTTGGAATTGCAGTAGAATACATATATATGGATAAGTTTTTCTGGGGACTTGAGACCCAGGGTAATTGGTTTATGGCTGAACCAGCACATTTTTAACGGCATCTGCATTTTAGAATAAATATGAAGCATTGTAGAATTCAAATTTTCAGTGGTGATGATGATTGGGACTTATTCCTCTTAAGCATTGGTAAATGGATCTATTTATGTATTTTTAGCTGGGGATTCAAGGGAAATGCTCCCAAGTTATGATAGTTGCCTATTGTGCATGTTTTTCTCAATTCTTTAGTTCATAAGAGATAGAAGAGTCCACATTAAAGACCATACATGGGCGTATAGGGGGACTGTAAATTTTTGAAGGTGTAGTTATATGGCATACGTGTCTGTCTAAATGTGCTTCTATGCATCCTCTCATGTTTTTATTATTTCTTTTTAATCAAGATTAGCTAATTGATTAATTTGCTTGATCAAGTGAAGTTTCTATCATTCTAATGGTTGTTAAATTTTTTATTAGTTGAAGTTTTCAATCTAATAAATATGTTCTAGATTATTGATGTTTAAAATGTCATTAGTTTCAATATGAAGAGTGGAGAATGGTTTAGATTTAAATATGGTGATCAGATTTTTTTGTTAAATGGAAGATGACCACAGACACTGTATCAATTTGGTATTAAACGATAATGACTGTTGGTATTTTAAATTGTCACTGCTACAGATACACCTATTCTTATGCCATATTAATAATCGATTAAATGTCACTTTTGACATTATTTCATGTTTCCGAGTTCAAAATTCATCTGTTGCTAAACTACTAAGATTCTCTTCGTTGATACTTTTCAATCTGCCCCAAACGGCAAAAAGTACAAAGCTTGTTTCCTTGTGCCATGTGCTGTTAAGAGTGATTGTACAGGAATTCATTTCATTTTTAACATTTAAATGACTCTTGATTATGGTTGCTTTTAAGATTGAATGTTGTCTTGTCTGCTTTCATGCTTCAATCAAGTGGGTCTAGGTTAGCTGATTTACCAGATGCACATAAATTGCAAAGAGATGTACATAGATGCACATAAATACAAATGTATCAACACATAGATACAAACATTTTGTATATTTATGCACATAAATAGAAGTATATAAATTCAGACGGTTCATTAGTTTGTTTTAAACTGCCACATTATTTTGTTCCGGTATTTTATTTTAGGATTAACTCAAAAGAAACACAATTTAATTGATTAGTTTTAGGGAATGCACTGTTCACCATGACTGTATGGCTCTGCTTTCACAAATTCCCCCCACCCCTGGTCTCTAAATGAGTTGTAAAAAATAGTTTTTAGCTTAATTAAATATTAAGTTGACTACTGCTATCAGCATTTGAGATGATTTATTTGTTAAATTTGGTTTATATTCTCCTGCAGATGATCCAAAGAAGACTGAGCACTTACTTGCACTTGATGGAGCTAAGGAGCGACTTCACTTGTTCAAGGCGAACTTATTGGAAGAAGGATCCTTTGATTCTATCATTGATGGGTGCGAAGGTGTTTTCCATACGGCATCTCCCTTTTATCATGCAGTCACGGATCCACAGGTTCATCTCATATTACTTCTTTTGAGATGGTTGCAAGTGTTTCCTATGTAGTTAAATTCTCATTTGTTGATGAAAATGGAGCGGAAAGCTCTAAAATACCACCATAAAGTATTTGTCAAAAGATTCCTTCAAAAACTGTGGACCACCTAGAAATTGTTGTTAGAGAGCAACTCGATAACTTCATATTCCCGACCCTTGAAAACTGACATGCAAGTCCTAAAACGTCTTCAGAATTCCTAGGGATCCTACCTTGGATGGATTTGAATCCTAGAATTATCACCAGATGCAATGGTTTTGTCATTGTGATGGAGATTGCTGATGACAATATTTATTCAGGACTAGGTTGGAATTTTACTGTTATTTACAGCTCGTGATGATGAAGAAGAATGGAAACACCGATTACCTTGCCACAAGCAAAGTACATGGCTATTGGGAAATAAATAAGAATCGTGAATTATTAGTGATTTAAAACTTCACTCACCTCCACTCATGACCAGACTCTCGTTGCTTGCAAGGAATTCTAAGAGTTCCCAGCTGACATGGTCTTTTGCTTTTTTGAGTCTATCTTTAGAATTGTAATATTTGTTTTTCAATAGATTTATAGTTTGAGCATATGGAGGTTATTGTTTCAGCTTTCCAATCTGTTACCAAATTGTCAAATTGTTTTGTAATTTCTAGCTAGAATTCCTCTATGCTAGTGATATGAAAAATGTTTGAATATAATAAGAACAATTATAACAGCACCTTAATAATAGCTTTTTTCATGCGTTTCAGAATGTAATGCGTTAATAGTATTCTTGTATATTTTTGTGTACAATAACATTTGCCCTATATAATATTAACTTCAGGATAATAATGGCTGCCTGTTCCTTAACTGTTTGCCTCATCATTTCAGGCAGAACTAATTGAGCCAGCATTGAAGGGAACACTTAATGTTCTTGGTTCGTGTGCCAAAACCCCATCTGTTAAACGAGTGGTTGTAACATCTTCTGTTGCTGCAGTTGCATACAATAGAAAACCTCGAACTCCTGACGTAGTGGTTGATGAGACTTGGTTTTCTGATCCGGAATTCTGTGAGGAATCAAAGGTGTGTATGTTTGCTATTGTCTTTATTTTCATTTAGAAAAATTGATGATGCTTGTGAAGGTTTAACCATATTGCTATAATGATGCCAGTGCAAACATGAGCAAGTATTAGTTATTTAAATTTCATTTAATTTCCAGCTAGATCCAACGAAATCAATATATTATAATTGCAAAATTTTCTTGTTCATGATTCATGAATGATTAATGAGTGGGTTCACACGGTACAAGTAGATCTTGGTATCTCATTTTCAGTTTAGGTATTTGAATATATTTCTAAGTGCTTGGCAGTAGTATCAGGGCTGTAAATGGACTCGGAAAAGAGTGAGTTCATTGGAACGAGTGAGGTTGCTAATATATCAGTGTTCATAAAAAATTTTGTTTACTGATTGGGATTCCTTCCTACGAATTATATGGGTCTTCAGGGGATCCTATTGGAAGATAATGAAATGGGATGTGTTGCTTGAAAGTTCAAAATGGGCCTAGCATCATGGTAAGGGTGACATTCTCTTGAAAGAGGCAAGGTCATTATTACCAGAATCCCTTTCTCCAGCACATGAATGTATTCTTTTCAGTTTTGATAATTTTGGCCTCTTTTGCAAAGCAATAGCACACCTAGAAGGTGATTTTATGTCTCTTATAAAAACCATCTGGTGAATTGGAAGACATGATATAGATTGGATCTGGAGGTTTTGGGGACAAGATCTATCCTTAGTGACCGAATCCTTATTTATTGGGTTCTGCTCCTACTTCAGACACTGCATGGATTCAGAGAGATCCGAAGTTAGTTCTTATGTAATGGATCATTCTTTCTGCTCCCACTTTAGAATCTTGGCATTTAGGTTAGTTCCTTCTATGCTTCATATAGATTAATCATCCTTTATGAGATTTGGGCTTCTGCTATGAAGTGATTTGGACCAATTTGTGTAATTGAAGTGATTCTCGATGTGTTGGGATCCTCTGCTAGGGAAGTTCTCTGCTATACTAGGGTTTTAATGGGATTGTAACACGTAACAAATGAAACCGATCCAGCGGCTGAAAATTAAAGTTTATGTTAAACGACATATAAGCATGCGTTTCAGTAAGCAGATGCTTTAACGCCGTTATTTATTTTCATTTTTTAACTCCCACTCACCAGAATACCCACAGAATCATGCTTCTCTTCTTCTCATCTCTCTATACCCACTCTGTTATTCTTATTCTACCTCCCTCTGCTTACCAAAAGAAGGCAAAGCCAATGAAAAGATCGGCATTCCGGCGTAACATAAAAACCCGAAAAAGAATATGTATGTATATGGTATAGTAAAATTCATGTGCTACACAAAGAACCGTGCATAAATGCTTGAGAGAGATCAAAATACTGAGCTACTGAGAGAGCATTAGAGAGGTGAAATTTGGTTTTTTTGTTGGAAGGTGAGTGTGCAATTTTTGGGGATTTTAAAAAATAAATAAATTTTGGCCATCACATGAAAACAGAGTTGCAAAAGATCCAACTTTTTACTCGCAAGAATTCGTCCTTGATCGTTTGCGATTCGAGAGCTACGCTACGATCTCGTCCACTTCAAATGGCTTGCCATCAGAGCTCTTCAAAGTCACCTTCTCCAATGACATGGTCATGTGAGGCTTCTTCTCTCTGCAAACAAGAAATCAAACGAAACCCTAACGTTTTGATGTGTGGGAGTTTAATTTTTTTTTTTTTACCTAAACAGAGTTAACGTCTTCTGTCCTTGAAACGCAGGCTTATATGTCGTTTAGCATCTACTTTAATTTTCAGCCGCGGGATCGGTTTCATTTGTGACGTGTCACAATCCCATTAAAGTCCTAGTAAATACTAGTAGAGAACTTCCCTAGCAGAGGATCCAAACGCATTCTCGATCCATCGTTGAGATGTTGCTTTTTCTCATCATTTTTTTTTTTGCTGTTCTTCAATAACTAATGTTTGTGTTTAATGTCTAAAACTGTATGCACTAGTGATTCTCTCGCCATTGGTGCTTTATTTTAGTCATTGGGTTTTAATATTAATTAGGAAAACAGGAAACAATTATACCAATGTGCGTTTGGCAATACCTTTTTTGTAATATGTTGACTCTTTATTATTAATTTTTTCTTTTTAATGTTTCTACCAGCTTTGGTACACGCTTTCAAAGACTCTGGCTGAGGATGCTGCCTGGAAATTTGCAAAAGAGAAGGGTATTTACTTGGTTACAATAAACCCAGCAATGGTGATCGGCCCTCTCTTACAGCCGACACTTAATACAAGTGCTGCTCAAATTTTGGACTTAATAAATGGTATTTATTTCTATATTAATGAGGTCGATATTTATATTCTTGAGTTTTGTTCATGAGTACAGTTAACAACTTCATCTCATTTAGCTGATAATCTCCACCCAACTTTTCAAAAAGAGAGACTATAAAATGTTATTAGAGGAAATTTATCTTCTCAATTCTTCTGTTGGATCAGAATACTTTCCAGATGCCTCTATTATGCTGATCTTCCAAACAAGAAAAACAAAAGTTTCTGCTGGTCTATTTTATTCCCTTCCTCTTTCACAAATCTCTATCAAAGAAAAGTAGTAAATTATAAGAAATCTGTCTCTGTGTAACCCGTGAGGGTCCCTTTTTTTTTTTTTTTTCGTCTTTTTTTTTTCTTCTTTTCCTTGTAAGATGGACATCTTGTCCTCTTTTTAATCAATAAAATTGTTGCTTATCAAAAAAAGAAAAAAAAAAAATAAAGAAATCTGTCTACTGAAATAATTTCAAATATTTTTCAGTCAACTTTTTTCTTGTCAGAAATATTTAGTGCTGAAATTTAAACAATAGGATGACATGGATTCCTTTGGTTAAAAATAACTGTTTTAGTACATTTATTACGATGTGTTATGGTTAATTTTCTTTATCCAGAATGTATCGGCCTGTCTTTTTACTTATTAATTTATTGCAGGAGCACAAACATTTCCCAATGCAACTTTTGGATGGGTTAATGTTAAGGATGTTGCCAATGCGCATATTCAAGCATTTGAAATTCCTTCAGCTAGTGGAAGATATTGTTTGGTTGAGAGAGTTGTACACTATTCAGAACTTGTAAAGATTTTACATGAGCTTTATCCTGCTTTCCAACTTCCAGATAAGTAAGTCTTTCCCCACCCAACAATCTCAAGTTGCTCTATACAATTAATAATTGCCACTGGCAGTAGTAGCTTCCCTTTGCTCATTGCAGTTAGAATACTCACATGCTGCGAATTCATTTATCAGACCAAACAAATACAATTAAATCATCTCATCTTGAGTTTAGTTGATTTGGTCTCATTAGAAATAATTCTGTACTTTTTCTTACATTCATAGGATAGCCCTAGTTTCTAGGGAGGTCCTGTTTTTGTTTTCTGTGCATTTGTATAAGCTGAATTAGAGAATCCATGTCTTTGAGATCAGAAATGTCGATCTAACAGTCGGGAAAATAATTTAATAGCTAGAAAAAGGAGGAAAATAATATGGAGGGGTTTTTTTTTTTTTTTACATTTACTCTTCCAAGCCGAAGCTATTTCTCACAATTAACATTAAATGAAATAGTACTCCAATGATCATTCTCTTTTTTCTCCTGTGCTCCCCTCTCCTCAAGGCGCAGGCAGCAGGGACATGCTTCCAGGGGTTCATGGGTTTGACGTGGTTCTGCTGCCTGTTGCAATAGTTAATGCTTTATGAAACATACCACGGGTTATCCTTCTTGTAATTGTAATACTTGCACATTACACCTTTCGTATGCTTATGAATCAACTTGCATCAGGAATTTTACATACTACCATGCAAATCATAATTGCTCAATTATAATCAATTTAACATTTATTATTATTATTATTAAATAACCTCGACAGGTGTGCGGATGACAAGCCTTTTGTGCCGAAGTTCCAGGTATCAAAGGAGAAAACAAAAAGCTTGGGAATCGATTACATTCCCATAGAGGTGAGCCTCAAGGAAACTGTCGAAAGCTTGAAGGAGAAGAAATTCTTCAGTTTCTGAGTCATCATAGTAGCTATCAGAAGGTTTTTCAAATAAATAAATGGCGGCGATCCATGGCTTGCTATTGAAGATATATTACTATTTGTACCTAATGGAAACGGGAAACATCACATCCATAGTATTGCTGGTTGAGTAAAAGTATTTTGGGTCTGTCTTATGTGTATTTGGCCTTTCATATTTCTTTACATTCAGAACTATTTACATTCAGAACTATTGAAACTGGGTTTTGTAATAAGAGAATTGGGTCGTCTTCAATATATAGGGATCCTTATGCGTATAAAGAAGTAGTGATGATTGTGTGATATATCTTTATGTATACTGTTCAAAATGGCTAGTTGAGGGAGGAAAGAAAATGGAAGAATCAGCTTAGGCGTATCGAATTGAGGTTAGTCGAATAAACCATTTATCTTCGGTTTTGGGTCTCTGAACAATTCACGGTTAGGGAACAAATGACGGAATTGAAATTTTAGAGGGGGTGATGGTGAAGACTGAAGAAGCTCAAAAAAGATAAGTTGGTTATCCGATATCTGGTTTCATTGTTCATTGCTTGCAAATAAACGATAATACTAAATGCGAAAGTTGTATGAATTAATAAAGAGATGAGTTCTACGGCTTAGATGAGAATAATGAAGGGATTAGAGATTTAGGGCTTAAATGAGATGACAAAAAAAAGTTTGAAAGCTTAAGACGAGAAATGTTTATGATTGAAGGGGTGGGATGAGGGAAATCAATTGTTTTTTAGAAAACAAAGTAGAATATAAGATGTATTCTATTAATATTAATATCATTTGTATATTTTTTTTTATTTTCTTTTCATAGGAAATCAATTGTTAATGTATTAAAATTAGTAGTGAAATGTTAAAGATTCAAACCTGGCGGCAAAGGGATGAGCGTAAATTAAGACATCTCGGGTTCGAAACTAGCCAAACTCTCTCTTGATCAGTCATTAGCTAGGACTATTAGTCCAAGCATTATATGACTTCATGGATCGGAGATTAGTCTAAAAAATTAAAGATTCTCATATTTAAAATAGAAGACAAAATGTGAGGACTGTTTGTTAGGTTGAATAGCAATGAGATTTACAGAGCAGTTTCAGTATGTTAGATAACAGTACAAGAGGGTACCAAATAACATTATAATCAACTCCAATAAGTATATAACCAAATCAATTCATAATCCTAAACCATCACAAATTCTAGCATATGTGAGAGAGAGACTGAGAGAGAGAGAGAGAGGAGTCACTTATGGGAGTTGGAGAGATAAGGTTGGCTTATAATAAAGAAAATGAAGGTTGCGGGAGCTGTTGGAGTGGGCAAAATGCCACTTAGGGTAGCATAGTACAAGTTTGATGCAAAAATTAAGAGAGGCTGTTGGAGATGCTCTAAAGACTAAAGAGAGTTTGGATTTGCTCTTCATCAGACATTAAATCAATAGTGTTGATCAGCTAACGGCTGACACCTTAGCAGATAAGAAAATCATGTGGTTGAGAAACAAAACGGCTTGTAAGAGTGTCGTTTTTTGCTTCAAAAATACCGTTCACGGCGCTATCTAGTGACAAGGGGTTATTTTCCCTCTCTAACCCAACTTACCCACCTACGACCGTCTCTTCCGGCTAGTCTCTTTGCTCCGGTGATCAAACAATGATTTTTATTTTTTATTTTTTATTTTTTTGTGCTTAGGGAGAAAAAAAAAAAAAAGAAAAAGTAAAAAAAAGAAACAAACACAGAACGTGGGAGTGGTTAGTCCCATAACATCCTTACTAATAATCGAAACCAAATCCGGGGAGGAGTTCTAAAAAACAATTATTATTTTTTAAGTAATTCGATGAAAATAAATAATAAAAAATCATATACACGAAGCAACAATCCAGAAGCAAAATCCCTTTGAAAGCATCTCATCTGTCTATCTCCTCGCAACAGACCAAATCTACCATTTTTTTCATATCAAATCTTTCTCTAGCTGTCATCCTAAATCCATCTCTCTCTTCAAAGCATCTCATCGGAGTTTTTGGGTCTGAGGGTTGAGGAGGAAGAGAAATGGCTCTTCTTTGGAGGCTTCCATTTTTTGTCTCTCTCTAACAGCCAAGCTTTGCCTCGGAGAGCCAGAATTTTGGACAAGTTTTCGCTGGAGCAAAGTTACTCCGTCAACGTTTAGTTTTTTGCCCAAAACTACTGTCAAATATGTTTTTTCAGTTTCAGCCGTCAGATGACCCATGTAGATTGCAAGTCAATCATCCAGTGGCTGATCAACGATAAATCCAAACCCGCTCTAAAGCGTGAGTAAAGAAGGCGGTCCTGCTTGTGATAATTAATACTCCGTATGTGGTTGCCGCGGGAACCTGAACGGGAGCAGCAGCATTTCTCACAAGCAATATATTAAACGTAATGGAGCGAAAAGTTAATCAGAATCAGGAGAAGAGAATGAGCGGAGCAGGGAAGGTGGTGTGCGTGACCGGGGCGTCCGGCTACATTGCTTCATGGCTAGTCAAGTTTCTTCTCCAGCGTGCGTACACTGTCAGAGCCTCTATTCGTGACCCAAGTCAGTGTCATCTCCCAACTTGATTCAATTTAGCTCTATATGTTTGTAGATATATATCATCAGTTATATAATCTGCATTCTGAACTTATTTATTTATTTATTTATAATAGTTGTTATATAAGATAGGGTTTATAATCTGGTTGATTTTTGTGATTTGGATTAATGCCCAAAAAATAAGAGCATACCCAGTTGCAGATTATGATTTGTAATCCAATGTTTTCATCTAAATCATACCATTTTAATTGGTATAAGGGTTTTGAACCGAGACAATGGGTTTGGGTTTTCAAGTGATAAAATTACATTTTAGAGAAGATGGGTTACTGTTCTTCATAGTCATTAGCTGAAGTCATGGAAGTAGTTGATTTAAATTTATTAATAATCATTTTAGTTCTTGATTATACATATCAGACTTTGATCCTTTCTAGTAAATTCAGGTTAGGTTAAATACCAGGACCTTCATTGATCTTGGCGTGCCTGTACAGAAAAAAGTATTGGAACCCACCATCTAATTTGTCCAACTTCATAGATCGAGTGTACCAAAAGCTATCTAAATTTGATGATTTTAGCCTTTCGATTTTGGTCAAGCCTTTTTGTAATTTATAGCCCTAACTTCTTCTCGTCACAAGAATAACCCCAAAACTATAGTTGGAGAAGACAAGAACAGTTGAAGAAACCACTACACTAGGATTTGCTAATTATGGTGGAAGAAGAGCAAGCCCCCACAAGCAAAACTTACCCTTTCTTTCTATTGTATGCTTTCTCGCTCTCTCTATTAAGCTATTTCACCTTATGAGACCCAAAGATTCAAAGCCCCTCTTTAAACAACAAAACTACTCTTCAAAACAATGTAGCTTGAATAAGTGAGATGTTCTTAAAAGAATTCAATTGACCCACATAAGCTTTAATGAATTTGGGATGCATTTGGGTCGACCAACAGAAACATCTAACAGCCTAAGAGGAGGTTCCTTTTGCCAGATGATTCAAATGCCCCATTGGGTGGCCCATGGAAACATCATGGTGTTGGAACCCATGTAAAACATCACAAAATCAATATTTTTTTTAGGAAGAGAGGTTCAAAGAACAATAGGATTATTGACTTATGAGCCAAACCTACCCTTTTTAATGGGATTTATATCATATAATAAATGTTAATTACTAGTAATGGTAATTTCCTATTCATTTTTGCTCTTTTTTTTTCTTTTAAACTCTTTATGTTCATAAGGGGGGATGAGATAAAATAGCCCAGATTGAAGACCATACATGGACATCAAAGGGATCTGTGCATTTTTAAGGTGTACTATGTGGCAAATGTAAATCT
>JAESVK010001228.1:0-30904 GCA_017140935.1 Hamamelis virginiana
TTATTTATATCAATTGCTATTTTAAACTCCAATAGTAATTAGAAAAAAAAAATGTTAGATCTAATGATCTATTTGTTTTGAGTGAAGAATGGGAGGATAGAAGGGGAAGGAGAGAAAAGTGGAAGGAATGGAGTTTGAAAGTGTGTTTGGTATGGGAGGAATGAAAGAAGTGAGGGAAGAATGGGAGAAGGGAGCCTTTTGACATCCGCTCAATTTTGGGCGATGAATGGAGGGGTGAGGAACTTTTTTGGTGAAAAGACGATATTGTCATTTATTAACAAAAAGACGATATTGTCCTTTATTAAAAAAAAATTCACTAACATACATTTAGTAAAATAGTAACTTCATGCCTTTAATCATATTCATTCTTCTTATATACCAAAAACATAGAAGGAATGAACCCACTATTTCATTCATCATACCAAATACACATAAATGAATAAGCATTTTCTTTCTCTGAAGAAGAAAAATTCATCCCTCCTATTTTCCTTTCTTTCGTTTTTCTATCTTTCCTACCGATTGGAGCATAAGAGTTACATCAGTGGCATCAATGTAGTTCTTAGGAAGGGAGAGGATATTTGTTAACGAAGCTTAAATATAAAAACTGGGCGAGTCTCGGAGGAGAGAGAGTGACGTTGTACTTACTCTTAAAACTCCGATTTTTGTTTGAACTTTGAAGAAAACCAGAGCACGAAAGCGGAGGAGGTGTAAGCAAAGAAGGTATGTCCAAACAAGCCATTACTTACCAAAAATGATTTGTATTACTTTGATGTTGAAACTGATACATATATGGGTCTGCATTAAATTTCCCCTACTTGTGATTTTCAGCCTTGGAAAGTGTAATCAAAGCAGGTATGTCAAACCACGCGTTATTATAATTATTGTAGTATTATTTTTTTAAAACACCCATTAGTATTACTTTGATGTTGAAGCTGGTAAATGGGTCTCCATTAAATTCGTTGTTTTTGTGATTTTCTGCTGACTTTAGCTCTGTGAGTAAGATTCTGTGTGCCTGTGTATATGCATATATTTTTTAAGAGAATTTCTTTGGTTAATCTGATGAAGACTTGGGTCGATTTAGTATGAAATGAGTGTGGTTCGGTGGTGATTTCAGCTGCTTTTGGCTGAAATTTGAGTTTTGAGTCTCTGTTTTTCTAAGGTAATTCATGGGTTGGTGGTGATTTTGTGAAAGATCGAATCTTTTTTTGCTCTGATATATGAAAAGAAATATACCCATTTTGTTTAAATTTCTTGAATTTTTTTTTCCTCAACACTGAAGCTTTGGTGATGGCTTAGAATTGTTCCTAACAAAAAAAAAGGACTTGGAATCATAAGTGGAACTTCTCTCTCTCTCTCTCTCTCTCTCTCTCTCTCTCTCTCTCACAGAGCGTTCTCTCTCTCTCACACAGTTACGTTTTTGAACTTTATATGTTTAAATCTGTGTTAATGTGTCGGAGGGTAATATATTTCTAAATACAATGATCTTGAGGTTTAGTTCTTACTTTTAGATTAGAAGTTTTGAAGCTTTCCCCTGCCTTAAATTTGTTGGCGGTGAATCTGAATTTTAACTTATTGAATTTGGTTTCTAAGAATTCTACAGCTTATGTTTGGTGGGCAAACGCTAATTTGTACTTCAATTTTCCTCCCTCCATCACAGTATAGAATTGTTTGAGGTATATATTCTAAGGATTTTTTTTTCTTTTATGAACTGCTATGGAATTTTGTTAGCTTGTAAAGTGCTCTTTTCAGTGGCATGCTTGGTGATCTGTACACCATATTCGTATGAATTGAGAAAATCTAGATTGTGTCGAAAACTTTTATTGTGAATTTTTCAATTTTGTTGCATTAAATATAAAAGAAGAAAAGTACTTTTTGCTGATTCCTTCTTGCCCTTTCCTTATTAGTTCTACTGATCTTGTAAATTCTCTGCAGAATTTGTCATTTCTTTTAGTATGCTATCCATCATGCTAATCAGAGTTTGTATAGAAATTGGAAAAATGATGATAGATATGAATACTTTAGTCCAACTGAACAACTAAGCTATCTGTTAAAGTTTTAAGAACATTTCTGGCAGAGAGGATTTCAACTACTTCTCTGACTTTCTATAGGTTGTGCTAAATCAAAGACTACTTATATTCTTCGATGCAAGCATCTCAGAATCAGGGTATTTCGGGTGGATTCCACAGGTCCTACAACCAGCCTGTGCAAGAGGAAGAGTCCTATCAATGGCCTCCATTACAGAATCAAAACAACCACACATCCTCTGATGATGGCAGCCTGGGAACCCACTTTTCTGAGCAATACTGCACCTTTGAATCATCCTCAGCAAATGGTAGTTGCCCTGTGAACAATTCATCATCTACTGTTAGTTTTTCACCAAACGGTAGCCCTGAGTCGCAATCAGATTCTCAGTCTTGTCAGTCAGCTCCACTTCTTCCTCCTGATCACAATACCCTTGGCTCTCCAAAAAGTGTATCCTGTTTGACGGATGATGTTGATGACCTGAGGCACAAGCTGAAAGAATTGGAAACTGCTATGCTAGGACCTGATTCAGATACCCTTGACCTATACAACAACATCACCTTCCAGGGTGGAGGCAACCAGGTTTCATCAGAGACAGAGAATTGGAAACAAATGGTGGAAATGATCTCCACATGGGACTTGAAAGAAGCACTAATTGCGTGTGCTAAAGCAGTATCGGACAATAATCTATTAACTGCAGAATGGTTGATGTCAGAACTACGCAAGATGGTGTCGGTTTCTGGTGAGCCGATTCAACGGTTAGGAGCCTACATGTTAGAAGGGCTAGTTGCGAGGTTGGCCTCGTCGGGAAGTTCCATCTACAAGGCCTTAAGGTGCAAAGAGCCTGCCGGTGCTGAACTCCTCTCTTATATGCATTTACTCTATGAAGTCTGCCCATACTTCAAGTTTGGGTACTTGTCGGCAAATGGTGCAATTGCGGAAGCTATGAAGAATGAAAACAGAATCCATATAATTGATTTTCAAATTTCGCAGGGTGGCCAATGGGTCACCCTAATCCAGGCTCTTGCATCTCGGCCAGGCGGACCGCCACGGATCCGTATAACAGGGATTGATGATTCCCTATCGGCTTATGCCAGAGGAGGAGGAATTGATCTTGTGGGAAAGAGGCTGTCTAAGTTTGCTGAGTCTTGTAATGTACCCTTTGAGTTTAATGCTGTGGCTATTTCTGGTCCTGAGGTTGAGCTCAAACATCTTGGGGTTCGACCTGGGGAAGCCCTGGCTGTGAATTTTGCATTCATACTGCACCACATGCCAGATGAGAGCGTGAGCACGCAGAATCATCGGGACAGGCTATTGAGGCTTGTTAAGAGCTTGTCTCCGAAGGTAGTTACTCTTGTTGAGCAAGAATCCAACACCAACACCGCCCCATTCTTTCCCCGTTTTGTTGAGACGCTGAACTATTACATGGCTATTTTTGAATCAATTGACGTGACTCTGCCAAGGGAGCACAAGGAGAGGATCAATGTCGAGCAGCACTGTCTGGCTCGGGAGATTGTCAACATAATAGCATGTGAGGGGGTTGAGAGAGTGGAACGTCATGAGCTTCTTGGTAAGTGGAGGTCACGGTTTGTTATGGCAGGGTTTACACCGTATCCATTAAGCTCCTTTGTGAATGCTACTATAAAGTCTCTGCTCGAGAAGTACAGTGAAAAGTATAGACTTGAAGAGCGAGATGGGGTTCTGTATCTTGGATGGATGAACCGAGTTTTAGTTGCCTCTTGTGCATGGATGTGACAACCCAATAACAAATGATGCTCGTAACGTAGGTCTGGACTTGGCAAGCTGAGGTATGACTTTCTATTTTAGAAAGAACATTGTGTTAATATTTGTACTTTGATAGCCCTGAACTAGAGTTGTGAGATTATGTACCATTTAGGGATAAATTAGTTATTTTTGAAATTTTCTTGTTCTATTCCTCAACACTGAATCTGAAACTTTTTTCAACATATCTGTTGTGGGATGTAATATAAAATCTCTGGTAGCATCAAGCCTTATGGTATTGGTGCTCTGGTTCATCTTAGCTTGTGTACATATGCAGCAGAAGGTAGACAAAATTTACTCTTCATGAAAACAGAAAATGTGCTGGGTTGTTACAATATAGTGCAAGGCAGAACTTCTGTATAAATGCATATCAGGTGATGATTATGACAAAGCAAGGAAGTAGGGCACTGGGATTTTGTACAATCAAGTATTCTAACTTGGAACAAGGTCCAACACTTCTAATTGAATCATATTCCTCTTCATTTTTGGTATCAACCATATTAACTACCCTACCAGCTATTGTCCGGCAAACTATCATGGCCCTCTTCGCATTCATCCCCCTTGAGTTGTCAATCATGGTCTTGCCCAATGCCTCGCTGCTTGTACTCAATCGAATCCCATTCTTCTTGGTGTATTCCGTGTCAAAACTTGATTGAATCGTTCTGCAGACTCCACAAGTGGGTTCTTTACAAAGCTCGGAGATCCAGTTTGGCTTTCTATCACAACATGTCATTGTTGTAACATAAAATTGTAACAACTCATTTCCATCCACCATACTTCGTGGATGCCTCTTGTATTGATCGTAAGCTTTCTTCTTCACCATCTCCCTGTACTTTTCAAACCTTTCAACAATCTGGATTGAGTTCTTCACCCTGAGGACCCTTTCGATTTTCCTGGATTGCTTCAAGGGGTTTGTTGATGCTGCTCGGAAGATCATCTCAACAATGTTCCTTGATGGGTCTCCGACGTTCAGCTCTGTTTTGGAAACAGTAAGGGCATGGAGAATTAGAAGTTAAGAACAGCATTTCCATGCCATGGGAATGTCTAAAAAAACTTAGCAGAAATTGGGGACCATATCTTAGGACTGAGGGGACCATCATGCTGGCCAAAAGTAGTAATTAATGCGTAAATATTTTTACGCGTGATCCTTGATTTTCTTTTGCTAGGTAGGGTACTTTTGATGTTAACAGTCACAAAGTGATTCAACCCTTTGTCGGATGCTTGGAAAAAGCATGGACATTAGACTTGTCATTGCTTAGACAGTTTTTGAATTAGAAAAATACTATACAACCAGAAACTTTAACCCGAAATTAAAAACCAGAATGATGTGTCATGCTATTGTGCTTCTCTTGTTTTCTTGATCATTTCATTGGCTCCAAAATTAGTGGGGAAAGCCTCGTTTCCCCTTTTGGCCTTTTGTGAAACTCATTTCTCGCAAATCCCATTTCTAAAATCAACTTTCTTTCCCTTTTAGGAGACTCGTTTCTCAGCAAATTTCTCCTAAAATCACTGGTTTTTCACTTTTTCTAATTCCTAATGAACATTTTCTATACTTTCTGACACAAAGTGCCCTAAAAGAGTGGGTTTTAGATATATATATATATATATATAGTTTTGTACAATGAAGCCTTTCCTATACATTCTTGGGAGTTGCTATGCTAACAGTCATTCATTCATGGAAGTGAAAAAAAAAGGTTGACTAGAAAGCGCTTACCGGAAAACCTTGGTTGTACATCGCTTTGCCCGATAATCACTTTACGCATTGGATTTTCCACTAGATGAAGAAACTCACTCTCTGATTTCTCCCTCATGGAGGTGTATCTTCTATTCTTGCTACATTTCTGTGGCCGGTAAACCACATCATTCAGCTTACTTCCACACTTCGCAATGTCCTTCATAGATACCCACATGGCATGCATCTCTCTCTCTCTCTCTCTCTCTCTCTCTCTCTCTCTCTCCCTCTCCCTCCTCAAATGTTGAGATATGCTTGCTTGTCTTTGGGAAAGTCTTTTGAACTTTAGGCCACTACGTGGTTGCAGCAGTGTACAGTTTGAGAGAAACAAAGACAAAAGTGACTCCTTTTAAGGATTTTGTTTTGTCTTCCAATGCATTTAAGATCCCCAACCCCCAATTTTGGACTTATCAGCCATACAATAAAGCACCAGAAAGCCATTTGAAATGATCTGAACCATCTGTTTTTCAACAATTCGATGGATCAGACGGTCATTGCTATCTACAATGTATGAGGAGCATACATTTGCTTACCTTATTACCAAAAATCAAGCAGAGATGTAGATTCAAGCATCTTCTGGAAAGGCCAATCATGGCCCTTTGTCGTCTGTCTCCTAACAAAATGAACAAAATGAACACAAACAATCGATGGGTAATTGATCTTCCTCCATTGGATCAACAGATAGTGCAAATTACTCTGTACGCACGCAGTAGCCGTGCGATGAGCATATAGAGAACTATTCTTTTCCCCTTTCACTGGCAGGATCCAGGGACCTAAGAGCACCTTTATTATGGCCTCTTTATTGGCTTTAGATGCATGTGGGTAATCTCATGCTTTACATTTAATATTTTGAAGCAAACGGGGCCTTATACAAATGAAGACATCTATGTTGTGTTCACAGAGCAATTAACATAAATAACATACAATTACGACTGACCATAACATTCCTCGGGCATTAACTTTAAAAGACGCAAACACTTCATGTCACAAGGATAACATCCATTTGAAAGCCAAAAGGCCAAATTGTCTTAAAACAACATTCCATTTCAACAAGCAATTCTTGAGTTACATTACAATACCATTTTTTGGTCAGAAAATGATACCTGTATTAATCTCTCAGATTTGTACACAAGCTTCGAGCTCACAGAAGTTAAAAAGTAAATATAAACAGCAACTTGATACATAAAGCAATTGCAAGGATGCAGTTAATAGCAAGAACACCTCTCAGATTGTGAAGCTAAAAAGGGTTAGAAGGATTCATATTTTCGACTTGAAATACCTGCCTTTTTGTCCTTGGATCATGGAAGAGGGGTTAAAAAAAATCCACTGCATTTTATTTTTGTCAGATTCATGGAAATAATTTCAAGGACCCATTAGTATTCTTCCCATGTTCGGCGGATATGGGTTAGAGGAATGGTTTATAGGTGGAATTTCAAAACTACGGCCCTCAACCCGATTCGATCTTGATATTCCATATTGGTCTGTGCCAACACTCAAAAGACCATAATATCTTACTGGGGTCGCTTGAATAACCTTAAAATTGGAACCACCAGCATGCTGTTGGCCTTGGACACGTTCAGCATGCTGTGTTTGCTGCTGCTGTTGCTCATTGGATCGATTTTCAGCAGCAGAGCTAATCCCAACCCCAAGATCAAGGCTAATTGTGTCACTTTCTTCTGCTCCTATCCTTGATATTCCATTTGCAGCAGTGGGTCCTGCCATGTCATGGCTATTATTCTTCGCAGTAGGTACATCATGATTGTGTTTTCCCTCATACGTGGTTATAACTGCTTTTGGATCATGGGAAGCCCTCTCCACATGTTTCCTAACGGGGCATCCAGCATTTGTGCACTTGTAGTAACTCCTGCACAACACGCAAAGATGATAACAATTATCCTATATTTAATGAGGGGAAAAAGACCCATAGCTATGGAATCAATTATAATTTACAATCAGAAGTCTAGACATTCACATAAATGAAAATACATAGCTGAGAGTCTTATACAGTACTTGCCATCTATATGCAAAATAACAAATAACTACTATTGCTACATAATTGACAAACAAATTTTTTTTTGCAATAGAATTGGCTAAATCCATAGAAGATAAAAGTATTTTTTCAATCTTTAAGGTTATTATTCTCACCAGGAGAAAGTTGAGATGTTTTCAATTTAATACACTAAGTTTTGATTTTGTAATTCCTAGCAGGGATATACATATGTTTTTGCAAAGATGATATTAATACTTAGTGTTCATATTTGCTCAGCAGTCTTTCTGTTCAAGTACAAACTGAAGTTAGTTGTGTTAACGAGAGCTAAAATTCTTGGGTCTACATGTGCATGAGTCAGTGGATTACGAAAGACATGGCAGAGAATGTCTAGAGTATGGTACATTTTATATTTCACTTTTTCAACGTTTTATTATTAGGGAAGCTCTTATATAACTCTTTAGCAAAGAATAATCTCTACGTCAGTTGGATAGTATGAACCTCTAATTTATTCTCATGACTTGCTAATTTATTAGGGTTGCCTTATCAGTTGGTGACCCTTTAAACACTTCTAGATGCTATAAGATTTAGTCTTAACGCTTGAAATTTAAAATGTCCATTTATGGTTTAGTCCATAGTAACTTGTTCGCGTTAAGAAAATCAACATGCTTGAAATTTTTATCATTGAATAGAATTTTATCTCTGTTTGTTGTTTGTTCCATACATCTGGGAGTTTTCAAACTTTCTGATTTATCAATTATTGTAGTTAATTTCAAAACTTTCTGTAGCTCCAAAATGGTTCCATCAGATATTATGCCATTTCAACATATTGGTATGCAAAATAGAAGGTCGGTACTTGAAGACAAACGAAGGCAATGATGATTAGTTTGATTCATATCCTCAAATAAAAAATGATCTTGGTTTGCAGTTTTGAATCGATAGATCTATAAGACATGAGAACAGAAGCATATTGAATGTCATACAAGAAGGATATTTTATTCTCAAATGGAAACAAAACTCTGGATTTAGCTGGCAAACTAAAATCATTTTTCCAACCTCAAAAGCCACATACTCTAACGAATGCCTTTGGCTAAATGCTAAGAAATGAAACTATCATAAACAAAAAGAATGGCATACATCAAAAACTCACATTTGATGCAAAAAGATTTGTAGAGAAGTGCTTAAAAGGTCAAATGTCAAACCAAGTGCCATCAAGTTCTCATATCTGTTGAACAGCGGAGTAAACTACTTACTTATGCTGGGGTACCATAAATCTCACCCAAATTTATTCGTCTTTAAACTTGATTCCATACTGTAAAAAACAAACACATCCCCTTGGACTTCTCACAACATTAACCTAGAAAGATTGAGCATTGTTTCTATGAGAAGGTGATGCATTCAGCATATCTCCCATCCCTCATATTGTAAACCACTGTTCATGTAGTGAAAAAGGGAAGCCAAACTACTTCTCAAATATTCACAAAATCATTTTACCAAGGAAAAAACATGAATGTAGAAACATATCAAATCAGTGAGAAAGATTATCTGTAACCGAATCCCTGATCATTGAAAATGAGGCATACCTTGGATTAGGATTGCCTCTCACCACTTTCTGCCCATATTTACGCCACCTGTACCCATCATCCAGTATATCAACCTCGCTTAGAGTTTGAACAACAACACGTGGCTCCCGAATAGGCTTAACCACTGGAATGACATCAATCCCGCCATTGTCCATCTTCCTGCTTAAAATATTTCAACAGTTCATCAGTTGGTGCATGGACACAACTACTCAGGAAATATCTAAAGACTGTTGAGCACTAGATTACCTCCGCTTTGAAAATGGATCGTCATCATCAGCCTCATCATTGATCCTGTTCAAATGCGAACCTGCACCTTCTACATTATCAACATTTGTTGTGACAGGAGATAATTCAAGGGCACCACTTGGCTCAATGTTATGAGCTATTTGGCCATACATGCCAGATGACTTGTCTTCAATAACACACACACACACTCACACAAATTAGTTTATTTACAAAACGAAAAATAAGAAGCCAAAATACGCAGTCACCATGAAGTACAATCCCTTACCATCTCGACCAGGTCTTTCATCTTGGATGGACATAATGGTACCAGCAGAAAAACGTCGGCTAGGTTGGGGTTTAGGATGATCATGTGTGCCCTTATAGATGATCTCTGTTATCTGTCCATCATGAGAGCGTTCAAATAGCTTTTTCACTTCACAGTTAGGATGTGTACATTTGTAATAGCTTCGTGGATATTCGCTTCCTTTAACAAGTTTCTGTCCATATTTTCGCCAATTATATCCATCATCAGATGACCTCTCAGCCATGACCAAAGGCCCAATTCCTTTATGATCAGATTGTGATGATTGGACTCCGGTGTTGGAGTGCCCTCTCTGGTCTAATTCATCACTGTCAACTTCAGCAGGTACACTGGTCTTTGAAGGAACCATGTGAACCGGTGAAGAGAGGCTCAACTCATTTGAGGAGACAGCCACCTCATTTTTAACCGAAGGTGATGAAGCAAATGTTTGAGACTGGCACTGACCTTGGACCTGTACAAATCGCTCACTTTGCTGGTGGTTCAAATCTGCAGGAACCTTGAAACCGACGATAACCATTAGGTAACCAGATTCCCACAACCAGTTCAGGCAGACTTTAGACATATATTGAACTTATTTTGACATATTGCCATTTGGAAATTAAGAATTAAAAAAGAAAACAGGAAAAAAAAAAAAAGGCAGTGTCCATAAGGACCCTTATCTAGTAATCTATCACCCAGCTATTGCATCCTTGTGCAAGTATAATCAGAAAAATTGGACATGTACATAATGAATGCAGCATTATCAGTAGTAAATTCACAAGCCAGTACAATATAATCAAACTCATTATGTATCACTTTTACTTAAAAATGGGAAACACGAGCTGCCAAGAAATTTCAGAAATTAACTAACTTCAATGAGGGTCCAAAAACATTTTTCAGTATAAATATCTATCAAGTTTGGTAGCACATTATACCTATTGAGTTGCTTAATTTCAGTGCCAATTATGCATGTTTATATACAAAACTTCTTATTCTGGAATATCAGAAAGAAGCAAATATAAAGCACTTCCACATCTTCCACATGAAATCAGGATCCAAACGACCTGATCATAGTTCTATACTGATATTAGTAACGATTATATGTTATAAACCATAAAAATTTCTACTAAAAATACAATAGTTCGTTCATTAGGACATTACCAAAGGTCCCACTGAAGGTAATCCTGAAACAGAATTCAATCTATTGTGTAGTTTGAACTCAAAGAAGCTGGATTTTCTTTCATCAAATGTATTGGTATTGAAGCAACTAGTATTTGATGAAAATGTGGCAGATCTAACGGAGCCATGCGTCAATTGAGGCTTGGAAAAGGAACCAGTAGTTGGGGAAGGCTCTGCCTGCAAAACCAAGAGGAAAATTCATAAAAATTAGTGATTGGAAAGCCTTTTCTTCAACCACTGGTGACGGTTATAAAACAGGTTTTTAGGAAAACTAAAAGAAGAGGGAAAATACAGGCAAGTTCTATCCCTGCCAGCCTCGAGGCCCTCAACGTTACATTAATCAATGAACTCGGTGAACTTTTGCACAATCACTCACTGAGCATTAGCACGGAACATCCGGCAAACTTTCAGAAATCCTTATTGGCATAAAGAAACAGCAACTATTCTAACCTATCTAACTAAGTATCTGAAATAAGTAAACTAATCCTAGCAAGTCTTAACCATATCAAATCAAATAAACAAACCCAAAAATACATTTCTAAAATAAACCCAGCAAGGGTGAGCAAAATAATACCCACTTGTTCATTTTCCACATATCTCAACTCAGATCGAGGTGTTTTGATTCAGGTAAATTATATATACAAATGTTAAGTTTTTCATAAACACAACCCCGGAGTTAGAGCAAGACAGAGAGGCTAAGCACCAACAAGAAAGAAGATTCATTCTGTGAAAAAACAACACTGACATAGAAGCAAGAAAAGTTCAGAGTTTCGAGAGAAAAACATATTCTCAAAACAACTCTATATAGAACAATCTATATGGGCATAAAGATGTGATTATATAATACTATAATGCGAGCATCAGAATCAAAGGGTCCCAGCAATAACATATTCCAATTAGCACCCGAATAAATAAAAAAAAAAAACACCTTGAATAGACTACTACAAATCAAAATTCAAATTGTACTGAATTGGAGAGCATCTTTTGCCCAATAAACATATAGATCACATCATTCAATTCCTACAAATTCTCCACTAAATCCACTACGAGAAGAAAACTTATAGCTGAATGACACGAAGCTCCAAGACAGACAGTGTTCGGTTGCTGAGAAAATGCAAGAAAGTAAAACACTTCCAATTTTGAATCTCCTCACTTTTCATTGTTTGGCCCTGTTGAAACCTAATACAACTATTTGCTTTAGTGGAGGAGACTTCCTTATTTATCGAATTCTCGTCAACTAAAGCTACATAAATCATAAGGCCTCGTTTGCTTGCTCAGAAACCAAATGAAAAGATAAGAAATAGAAAACCCTACAAATTTCGTTATTTTAGCTCCAAAAGAACTACGAGTAAAAACTATCAACTCAAGTAAGTGGAGTACTTTCACATTCTTAAGAACATAACAGCAGAAGATACTTCAATTTTTCCTTTCCTTATTCCTCAGTTTTCTCAGCAACCAAACGGAACCTTACTATTCTAAAATTCATTTCCTTTACTTTTCCTCGCTTATCTCAGCAACCAAACAACGCCAAAAATTAAGAATTCACTCCGCATCCGAATCTAAAACCACTAAAAAGTAAAAAATCAAAGATGTATGTTATACAAAAACACGCACAATATACATACAAAAATAAATACATATCAGATTTCACAGCAAAACGGACCTAACCTTCATGTTAGAGAGAAGAACCGGAGACTCCAGAAACGATGTCGGACTCAACCCTGGAGGGATCGTGACACACACTGACCTCGAGATCGGAAGCTTCGCCGGCGACATCAACTTGTACCTCGCCCCGTTCCATCCTCCTCTACCTCCACCGCCGGCGTGTTCCAAATTCGCCGGCAAGTCGTTCCGACTCAGATCCTTCTCCTCCGCCACGTTGTTGTCAGAAGCTGCCGCAGTTTTGCCCGTTTCCTCCTCCATTGACGATTTTCCGAGTGAGAGAAAGAGAGAGAGAGTCAAGGGAGAGTAAAGAAGAGGAGAGAGAGAGAGAGAGGAGAAGAAGTAGCTTTTTTTGTGAAGGAAGAAAGGAAAGGGTAGTTTGGGGATTTTGGAGAGTATGCGAGTGAGAGTGCTCTGCCTGTGTGTGTGTGTTTTTGTAGTTTGTCAGAGATGTGTGTTGTCAGACGAAGTTGACTTGTTTTTTAGATATTTTGATCTACATGTCATTTTTTTGATTAATCGTTTGGTAATTTTACCGTTGTCAAAAAAGGTAAGTGATGTTGTCAACTGTTTGGATGCTGGGAAAATGAAGGAAAATATTGAAAAAATAAATAAATCATTTTTTTAGATTAATCATTTGATAATTTTAGAGATGTCATTTTTAGATTTATTGTTTAGTAATTTTAATGTACTTGAAAAAAAGTAAGTTATGTTGTCAAAATGTTTGGATGCTGAGAGAAGAGAATGAAAAATATTAAAAAATAAATAATTTCATTTTTTTGATTAATCGTTTGGTACTTTTACCGTTGTCAGAAAAGGTAAGCGATGTTGCCAAGCTAAAGTTTTACTGTTTGGATGTTAAGAAAATGAAGGAAAATAAAAATTTCAACTTTGGAATCATTGGTCTTTTTCATGATTTGAGAAAGTGCAAAAAGAAAATAAGAAATCTACTCAATTGTGCCTTCAACAGCAATTTCTCTTTTTTTCTTTTTTCGAAAACCATAATAATAAAACCTTGAAAGTTAATATAATTTCTCCTTCTTTTCAAAAGGTTTCTCAGCAACCAAATCACTCCATATATATTTCTTATCATAAATAATATATATATATATATATAATTTAATTTTTTTAAATTATAATTTATAAATAATGAAACTTAGATTTTGTTTGGAAAAAGAGAAATATAGGTCTAGATTAAACTTTAATAGGAGGTTGGATTAAAAGAATAGGATTTCTATTTATTCGACAAAGAGTCCATAACCTAAATGTGAAGAGAAAACGACATGAAAATGAAACTTCAAGGATTTTCAATAAGAGGGAAAAATAGGCTAAAAATAGGTTTTAAGCTAGGGCATGTTTGGGGTAACTTCTACTTATACTTTTGAAATAGAAAAAAGAAAAAAAAAGAGTATAAATAAAAGTTAATTGTGTTTGGAAACTGTATTTTAAAAGTGTCGTTAATCCTAAAAGTGATTTTATTGTCTATTTGGATACAATATGATAAAACTACTTATAATTCTGAATTGATATTATTACCCTTATAGAAAAGTACTTTATTTTCCTACTTAGTAATAAAATTATTAATAAGCTTATTTATAATAAAATTATTAATAAAAAAATATAAATAATGAATTTATTTATAATTTTTATGGCTTAATTATACTTTTGTAACATGTATTTGAGGTAGTTTTCAATTTGGTACATGTACTTTGTCTTTTTTTCAATTTCATACCTATACTTTGGGGTAGTTTTCAATTTGACACCTATACTTTGTTTTTTCTAAATTTCATACCTGTAGTTTAAGGTAGTTTTCAATTTGGTACCTGTACTTTTAAAAAAAATTCAATCAAGGCCAAATTGGAGACGACCATTAATCTGACAAGCGGAAAGCTGACATGCCAGGTTAGCCACGTAGCAAAAAGAAAGGACCCCCGTTTGAATGAAGGCGAAACAAAATTCTCACGTGATCTAACCTATTGGAACCAAGGCATAAAAGATGGTTCTAGTCCGTTCGAACCACACCAAAAAAAAAAAAAATTGATTTTTTATTTTTCATTTTCTTTGCCCAATGTTTCAAACCATCGTATGCATACACTCTAAAGAGGTCGGCATTAGATTGAAAATTTTAAAAAAATTGTAGGTTCAAATGGGCTAGAATCCTCTTTTATGCCTTGATTCGAACAAACTAGACCATATGAGAATTATGTTTTGCCTTCATTCGATCCTAAACATCTCTCATTCAAACGGGGATTCTTCTTTTTTGCCACATGGCTAACGTGACTGCCACATTAGCTTTCTGTTTGTCAGATTAACGGCTATTCCCAATTTGACCTTGATTGAAATTTTTTTAAAAGTTCAGATATGAAGTTTAGAAAAAATAAAGTGTAGGTATCAAATTGAAAACTACCCTAAAGTACAGGTATGCAATCGAGAAAAAATAAAGTACATATACCAAATTGAAAACTATCCCAAAATACAGGTATGAAATTGAAAAAAAAAAAAAACAAAGTACATGTACCAAATTGAAAACTACCCCAAAATTCATGATACAAAAGTGTAATTCAACCTAATTTTATTATAAATAAGCTAGTAAATTTAGCTATGTTTCATATAAATATTAATAAAGGTTAATAGTTATTATTAATATCTAGTAATATAACTATGTTTCATGTTTCTTATAAATATTAATATAAAAATTGGGATGTGGAAAGAATTAATTTTCAGTAAAGTTGATGCTACAAGGATAATGTTGGCATTTACAAGTTTCATTAATCAAAAACAATTTGTGCTTTTATTAGAAGTAAGTCCCTAGGTGCTTCAAACATTTAAGCATAAAAAAAATATATTTTCTATTCTTTTCTACTTCTCTATTTTGACCCAAACACACCCAATTTACACTTTCGGGCACCAAAAACAACTTATATTGCTTAATCTTGAATAGTGGGTTGCATTATAAGAAAGAGATTGCTATTTACTTTAATCGGATTTTGGTAGGTCCACACCCCTTATGTGATCATATGACAAATCAAGGGAAAATGATCAAATGGATCATGAATACGATTTTATTTATCAAGAAGTCTATAGCATAAGATGCTATACCGATAGGCCCCACCTGGTCAAATATAGAGTCAACTATAAACATATATTGTCTAATATACTCACTTCCTTATTTTTAGCAAGATTTTTATTTTCAGTATTTTATCTTATTTAACATTTTTCTTTTATGGAAGGTTTTTTATTTAAAAAAATATGCTGAAGAGATTGGAAATGGAAGGTTTTTTTTGAATTTTGAAATGAGATAAACGATTTTTGGATTTCTTATTCTCTAAACACTTTTTTAGTTTGGAGTTTTGCAAAATCAAAATAGTAGATGTTGTGTATTGAATGAAAAAAAAGGAACTTAAGCTATATAAGTGCTACAACTTTTATTGAGGGTTGTGGAGATTTGGTTGTTGTTGTTGAGTTGATGAAAGCTATCCAAACGTTGTTGAAATGTTTATTCATTGTCCAACTTAACGATTTCATTGTGTTTATAGATCCACGTATATGTATGTAAAAATGGTAATTCTTATGTCCATAAATTCATGGTGTTGAAAGTTGAGCGACTCCATTTTTGCTTGTGTTGATTGCATTTTACAGAGATACGTGTATGTATATCTGCAAAACAGACATACGATGTATACATGTCACGACTTGAATTTCCACTGTTTTGATTCCATTTTACATAGATACATGTATATTTGCAATACGATTATAACATGTATACATGGTGACTATCGGACTGTATACATTAGAACTACCGACTCCATTTTGGCTTGATTTAATTCAAAACTATCCAAACATCGGAATGTATACATTAGAACTACCCAAAAAACCATGGATGATTGAAACTTGGACTCACCGGTCACAAAAATATTCTATTTACCCCCAAAAAAACTCACAATAAGAATGTATACAACCCATAAATGCCTGAAAAATAGTCTGGAAAAAACACCATAAAATAGTCTGGAAAACAAACTTAATTGTTTGGTCTATCACCAGCAGCCTACTCCTCCTCGTCATGCTAGAGATGAAACCTGAAATTTGGTGCGAAATGCCGTTCAGTTTTGGTGCGGATGATACTCCCACAGTCTCTAATTCGAAAATGAGAAGCAATTGACCATGATAATCACAATCTCTAAATTTCAAATGTATGTATGGCATCGTATTTAATTGGATTTTGTGAGCCAAAATATTCATACAGATACAAGGGCATATTTGTCCTATTTTTAAAAAAAACACACATAGACATGTATATGTGAAAAATTCAGGGGCTATTGGCACAAAGATCTAATATGAAGGTCCAACTTAAGCTATATAAGTGCTACAACTTTTTTTGAGGGTTGTGAAGATTTGGTTGTTGTTGGGTTGATGAAAGCTATCCAAACATTGTTGAAAAGTTTATTCATTGTCCAACTTAACGATTTCATTGTGTTTTATATAAATCCACGTATATATATATGTGAAAATTGTAATTCTCATGTCCATAAATTCATGGTGTTAAAAGTTGGGCCTCTATTTTCGCTTGTGTTGGTTGCGTTTTACAGAGATACATGTATATCTGCAAAACGGACATACGATATATATATATATATATGCCACGACTTGAATTCCCACTGTCTTGATTCCGTTTTATATAGATACACGCATATCTGCAATACGATTATAACATGTATACATGCCGAATATCAGACTGTATACATTAGAACTATCGAGTCCATTTTTGCTTGGTTTAATTCAAAACTACCTGAGCATCGGAATGTATACATTAGAACTATCCCAAAAAAGCATGGATGATTGAAACTTGAACTCACCAGTCGCGGAAATATTCTATTTACCCTAAAAAAATTCACGATGAGAACGTATACAACTGATAAATTCCTGAAAAATAAAGAAAAAACACCATAAAATGGACTGGAACAATGAGCTTAACTATTCACTCTGTCGCCGGCGGCTTGCTCCTCCTCATCATGCTAGAGATGAAGCCCAAAATCCGGTGTGAAATGCCGTTCAGTTTTGGTGCGGATGATACTCCTGCAGTCTCTAATTCGAAAATGAGAAGCAATTGACCACGATAAACACAATCCCTAAATTTCAGGCGTTTTGTACGGCACCGTGTTTAATTCGTTTTTGCGCACCAAAATATTCATACAAATACATGGGCATATTTGTCATATTTAAAAAAGAAATTCAGAGACAAGTATATGTGAAAACTTAGGGATCTATTGGTACAAAGATCTAATATCAAGGTCCTATTTGTATAAAATCTTTCCATCAAATGTGAAAAAGCAAAAAAAAAAAAAAAACACCTTATTGGTTTGGTTATGTTTAAAAAGATCATCAATCAATTTATACATATAATTAAGTTCGGAGCCAAAAATTGAAGTTTATAAAAAATAAACAAATTTTTGGTTTGGAAAAATTAGTTCTCTCTTTCATCACTTGAGCTCCCTCTCTTTCTTCTTCACAGCAGCCACCAACTTGGTTCCTCACCTAATTCATGTTCATTCTCCCTTTTCCTTTCCTTTCTCTGTCACTCTCTCTCTCCTTCTTTCTCTCTCTTCTTCCTGTTCATTGTTGTAACTGTTGCTACTCTGATCACGTACCTACAACATACACATGAAACCTCAACCACCTCCATCATCATCATCCATCTCATTATCTCCTCTGGACAATTTCACAAATCCAACCTCTTTGATCTCCATCAAACGTACCCACCTCTATTGGGTCCCACTTGAGCTCCTCCATAACCATCCTTGTCACATCACCCATTCACCCCCATCTAATCCCTTTTTCCCATTAACCAAACAGGAGGCTATGAGCCCATCCAAACCTTGGAAAATTATCCAATTTTTGCAAATTCTCACCATTCTTTCTTTAGCATGACCCTCTCCAAAGTTGTGGGTATACCTATGCACTTTTGACTACACCACACCACAACCACTATGGTTATCCCATTTTTTAAAATCAATCTCTCTCTCTCTCTCTCTCTCTCTCTCTCTCTCTCATTTTAGTATTTTTGTTTTCTCTTATATTTAGATTTTATATTTTTTTACATTTTTTGGAATGTATGATGTACAATATACATGCATGTATTTAATCAGAGATGATTTCCTATAAACTGTCACAAATGGAATTTATTAGCGACAAAGTCACAATTATTGATCATGCACATATATTTGTTGCCTGTAATCATACATGTATGATAAATGACCACAGTTTACATTATAATGAATTTTCAACCACACTTGACTGGTGATCATTTTCGTATATATAATAGCTATAAGTTAATGTAAATGAAACAACACTAAATTTGAAATTAATATATACACAATTTTTAGATAAGCTATTTACAAACTCAAACTAAAATTTGCCTCCAGGGTTCGCCCCCTCTCTCTCCCTCCCTTTCTCTTCCTCCTTTGCACAAAGGGTACAAGCCTATCCTTAATCTAAATTCCTGCAAACTAACAAATAGGTATTAATACATTTTTATGCATACTGACACTAAATACTGACTTTGGTAAGCAAGTACTTAGATGTACACTAGGTCTCAATCATTTGAGTGATCTAACGGTCATTTAAGTATTTGCTGACTTTACCTAAGCAACTAAATACTGACCAGAACAATTCTACTTTTTTGTACAAACTCACTCGTGTTCAAATTTTAAGACATTTTCCCCCAAAATGAAAATTACTGAGGCAAGAAACCATCATGGTTGGATACTGTTTAAAAAATAAAAAAAAATATGCCAAAACTAGGATTTGGATGCACCAACTAGTAGTTGGTTTTTCAAAAATTGGTTTCTCTCATTCTGCTACAACTGAGGAAGAACTTTCATGATTTCATCACTAAGCTTTCTCTTCTCTCTCTCTCTCTCTCACCTAACTCTTCTCTCTCTTACCTTCACTGTCGCTGTTGTTACTGTTTGTTACTCAGCTGGTTCACGTACCCACACAAAATACAGGCCATGAAACCCCAACCACCTCCCATCATATCACCAATCATCTCTGCTAATACATCCTCTCTCACAAATCCAACCTCCTCTTTTTTATCTCTATGAAAACCCAACTTCCCATCTATGGTCCCACTTGAGTTCCTCCATAACCATCCTCTTATCACATCACCCACATTCTCTCATCCTTCATCCAACCTCTCTGATCTCACCATGAATTAAACTTTGATCTATCTTAGAACCAGCTGCCAGCCGGAGACAAACTAATGTCGCAGGGATATCCACGTTTGTAACTATTTCAGCAGATCCATATGCACTTTCTTATTCCTTAATTATCATCATCATCATTTTCCTGCCAACCAAACATTAAATGGAAAAGCAACCCACCTTTGACAGACTCTCCTACAATGGATGGAGGACAAAGCACAGTAGCAGACTACAGATAATAATTTTACAGAGGATCCCTTTGGACCAGGCACTGGCATGTGCATTAACTTGGCCTGTCTGGGAATAATTTTCTTTATTAACATCATGAATTTGAGTTTGTTTAACTATAGTGGGAAGATTAGGAGGAGAGAGAGACAGAGAGACCTCTGAATACTACTTATTCATCACCTATCTCCTTATATCCTCACCTGTGGAGGAAAGAAAGTCCTCATCACACTTGCTCATAATCTGCCATGTATTCAAATAATTAAAAAATTATATTGACACATAGGTACTATTTAAATATAAATAGTGATCTTCCTCACCAATGAGGCCAGGAGATATAAGTATTGTCAAAAGAAGGTTTGGGACTCGAAATTTTGTACTTATTAATGTAAAAACAAAATACTAGTACGTTATCTCCTCACATAGCATGGAATAAATCTGGCACATCCTCTGGAAAAAAGAGATATAGCTTCAACAATCATGATAGTATTTACCACAACAATTGTAGCATACAAGGATTGTTATCCCAACAAGAAGCACAAACTACTCGTCTCGTAACCTAATAATATATTTCCCGCAACCTAATAATATATTTCCCGCATAAATGATCTAATCAGGTATGACGAATTTAGATGAAAATCGACTAAAAGGTAAGAGACATTGAATGAAAATCAGTTTAGATGAAAGTCCAACACCTCCTTAACTCTTAACTGACCTTCATTTAAATTAGATATACCTGACTAGATCATTTCTAATTAAAAGGTGAGATAAAAAATTTAAATTATTAGACCATGCGATCTTAGAAACAGTAGGGGTGGTTATAACTTAACTTACGGGTTAGGAGCCGCAAGGTTAGGTGCCAAAAGACGAGAAAAGGAGTCAAAAACCAAATTCATTCACCATTGAACATCCAACCAAGTAATTAAATTTTCATCCAACTGCAATTAGATTACTCAAGAACTAGAACAAGGCAATATGTTTGATATTTAATATAAATTTATTGTCATTATACAATCATTATATATATACCTTTGGATCAAATGTTTTACAAATCGCCAATAGCTAATTTCTACTTTGGAATTGAAAGGCTACTAAAGTTGAAGCACAAAACTCCAAATAGAATCCCTACGACTATAAAGTCAAAATTACATTTCAACTTTATAAATATTTTATCAAACTTATCTCAATCCAAATTTAAGTAACTTATTTATAAAAGCACCAATAAACTTATTTATGTCAAAATTACATTTAAACTTTATTCCTCTCATCTCTATCTCTATCTCATGAGTGAATTCCAATAAACTTTATACATAATTTTATCATACTTATATGAGAAATGATCTAATCAGCAAATGCTTACTTTAGTTAAAGTCAGCAAATAACACAAGCCCTTGGATTCCCATTCACTTAATGGAAGATTCATCTCAAAATTCCAATCCAAGGGTTTGTGTTCTTTGCTTACTTTAGCTTAATGTCAACAAATGCTCACTAGAACATTTTTCCTTATATCTCAATCCAAATTTAAGTAACTTATTTATAAAAGCACTAATAAACTTATTGAGCCAAGTTATATTACTCCACTCAACATTGGATCAATAGATTACATTTTCTTAAACCAAACTCTTGGGGGAAGAAATTAGGCATAGATTAGGTCTTAGTTTCAAATCATAGCTGATGTTCTTAATACATCTCCTAAAATAAAATAAAAAGAATAGATTTTCTAAATTTTAAGAAATGAAAATAAAATTGATTTTCAAAAAAATTTGACAGAATAAAAACATAATATTTTGAATTGAGCGAACGAACGCTTGAGGAAGTAGCCTCATTAAGCATTCTTCTATATATTATGAGATGTTGATAAGGTTCAATTACACAGCTTAAGTAGTCAAATCTTTTTTCAATTGGCCGCAAAACACAATCAAACTTGGAACTTGACTGACACAAGCCAGCCCCTCGCTTCACAAGAACTCAAACCCTCGCCATATTCAACCAAGCTGCCCCCATATGGATAACATACCACTCCTTACGGGCACAGTTATCAGAACCTAAACAGCCCCGACACTGGTGACCAACATCAGCAAAACCAGATTTTATATTAGTAGTACTGTATAAAATCACTATATATATATGACCACCTATATGGATTTAAGTATAACTACGCCTACAAGTCCACTCCCATTTTTATGGACAAGCTGGCTAAGGAGGTACGCAATGGAAAACCAAAACAAAGGTCTCTCCATTGAATTATTTCTGCAGGACACCAAAAGGAAATAAACTTAAGAGTGTATAGCGCCATGACTGCGCCACAAGCACCTAGAGCTGTACCCAGTCATTTCTTTCTGTGAGCTTCACACAGAAACTGGGTTCCACAATCCAAACCACCTGAAGCTGTAGCCTGTAGCCTGTAGCCACTCATTTCTTAAAAGGAAAATAGCAGTACGGCCTGAAACGCACAACTATTCGGTGACCCACTTGGATGGACCATTGCTGTGAGGGAAGTTATGATCTGAGCTGGGTATTTTAATTTGTACCCAGATTTGACACAGTAACTGGGCACATGATTTCGCCCAGAACAATGGGTGATAACAGTTGTTCGAGTTCCCCAATGGAAGTGCAACCACTGCCATTGTGTTACAGTACATACTATTTAAGGCCTACTTGATCGGCAGATTGTTATCAAAACTACTAATTCAATTGCAAGCAATAAAAAGAATACGGGGGTAGCCTAAACTGAAGCCAAGCTTCAACTTCAAAAGGAATGAAGTTCCAATGGCTAACATGACTCCAAATCAACAATCAAAATGCTCAACCACAAGTCTAAAAGTGTAATCACAAAAACAGGTGGAACGAAACTAAAACAATAGAGCAGGCCTTAAAGATTTAACTTGTATAGGAAGCAAGAAAGCTCCTATGAATCAGTTAACTTAGTGACTCAAAAAAAGGTATATAACAGAGTCGTCCCAGAAATCTGACCTGGACATCTGAACATATTTAAGAGTTTTATAACAGGAAAGGCAAGAAAGAAAAGGAAAAGGTAAGTGGTGGGGGTGTTCGGAAACCACATGGAAATTCCATTTTGTTTTGTACAACACTCAACAGCACAAATTCATCTTTCCAAAAGGTTCTGTTTGGATCTCTGAAAGTTGGAGGGAAAGGAAAGGGAAATACTCAAATTTGCTTAAAGATGTTTTTCTTTCTTAAGCAATTTTGATGACTTTTCTTTCTTTACCTTGCACTTTCACATATTCAAACAGAGACAGTTTAAACGAAAATGAAAAGTTGGACTCATAACCATAAACTGTCGTTCTTGTCTTCAGTCAGGTGGCAAGGGCATCCCCTTTCGAGGGGCTGGTAGGGGAGGATATGTCCCTCCATGGAGTACTGCCACTCCCAAA
The DNA here is from genome assembly GCA_017140935.1 of Hamamelis virginiana. Classification (NCBI taxonomy): domain Eukaryota; kingdom Viridiplantae; phylum Streptophyta; class Magnoliopsida; order Saxifragales; family Hamamelidaceae; genus Hamamelis; species Hamamelis virginiana. The sequence continues at coordinate 23,293 of JAESVK010001228.1, forward strand.
AGCAAATAATCTTAAATGAAATATCCTTCTGAAAACAAACTTGACTCATTTAAAATTCACAGGAACAAATTGGAATTGTTCATTGCAAATGCTGCATAAAAAACAAAACTGGAGGTTCAATTTCCATGTGGTCACCTGTTTCTAAACACCCCGAAATAAATGATTCAACAAGCAACAACCATTATTGACCTAAACATCTTTAGACCATAAAAAATTAGCTTCAGTTAAAATGATGTGACACTACGGACACACACACATTCAGAAATTTCAATTACCAGATCTAGTTGCTGAACTACAATCACAGTGATCGAAAAAGCACTGTACGCTTTTTGATAACCAGAGTAAGGCAGAAGCTATTATACCATCCAAAGTTATACTATCACAGAGACAAAGCAGTACTAAGAACTACTGATGATAGTAAGGTGGATGGTATTGAGGTGGCAATCCATATCCACCATATGCAGTTGGCCTATCATAATAACCAGATGGCATGTGTGATTCTGAAGAGTATAGATGGGGCCTAACGGGGCTTGGGCCACCAGGGAAACCCATAGGTGCACCTGCCAAACCATATGATCCAGCTGATGCCCCTGTATATGGGGCAACAGCAGGATTGGATCCTGCCAAGCCATAAGGCCCAGCTGATGAGCCCACGTATGGAGCAGGATGATCTGGCAACAAACCTGCCACCTGGGGATGGGATGGTTGGAATGGAGGAACAGTTGAATTAACACCAGCAGCACTCTGTGTTGCATTATTTCGAGAACGCTTGTTTCCACTCTGCTGCATTGGCTTTGGCTGCTGCTGTTGCGACTGCTGAGGCTTGGCAGCAGGAGTTGATGCAGGGCGTTTCCTGTTTGCTTTCTGCTTCTCCAGCTGTTCAATGCGCCTTTCAAGGATCACAGGTGGGTATTCAGATTCAAGTTTCTGATTTTCAATGACTTTGATAATTGATTTCAGTGCACTAACTTCTTTGGCAATGGCCTCATTCTGCACAAGAAAGTTGATGAATACATGCACAGGCAACTGTTTAATTTTGAACAGAAATCTACACTGAGAATCATATAAAAATATTACCAGTGACTGAAGAGAGTTATTTCCTTTCTTACGAACTTTCTGGGCAACCTTCTTGGACTCCTTTGCATGTGCTTTCAGGAGGGGTACTGGAGGGAACTTGTCGGTGAGCTCAAATTCAAAAATAAACTTGAGAGCCAGAAGTTGTTTGCCTGTATTGATGAGTTTTTGAACAAGATCTGTAATAAACAAAATAAGTATTGCAAATTCAATTAGATTCCAGCCCAAGAAATCATGTGTTCGAGATAAGCTATAATGGCCAGTATGGATTTTCTGTTACGGCCTATGAAGCAAGGATACATCTACAGAATACAGATCTGATATGCCGATATGACAATTCTTGAAAAGGTAAGATACAATATGGCAGGAATACATTAATAAATAAATGTCTTCATTTATTTGTTAATGCATATATATTCAATTAATTTTTGGTCTAAAATACTCAAAACAAACATTAAAAAGTTAAAACATATATAAAACCAATTCAGATGCTCATAAATAGCCATATAACACATCCATAATCCACAAAATGACGCGCGCGTGCGCGTGCACGCGCACACGTACACACACACACACACACACACAGATTGAGAGAGAGAGAGAGAGAGAACAAAAGCTTCTTGGTTTGACTCTAGAAAAGAGAGGAGAGTTTAAGAGGTATATGTTGAAAGAGAGGGAAAAGATGACGAAACTCGGGGAGAAAGAGAGAGAGAGGGATGGAGAAACCTAATCCTAAAAGAGACGGCTCCGGAAATGGAGCTTGAACCGCTCTTATACTATTTTTCCTATATTTGCATATTGACTCTATTAAAATAACATTTTAAACCCTTTTCTTTTTTGGAAAAAATATATAAATAGGGATACAAACTGGAGTTTGAAGTATCTATGCTTCAAAGGATACAGCTAAACAAACTGATAAAGTTTAATACTTAATGTTTGGAGCAGTATCTGTCGACATTAGTCTTCAAACGAACCAATACCATTTAAGAAGAGCCCATAAGTCATATTGGCTGTTATGTAATGATGGTACCCTGTCCTTATATCATCATATAATAAAAGTAGTGGCAAATTCTATCTGATATAGTCCCCATAAACAACCACTTTTCATTGACCGTAACATTCTGTAATACTGTCCATGATATCATTTAATAGTAAGTACATATCATACTCACTTTAATTAGAAACCAATTTATGGATGAATCACAAGTTCGGTGCTAATGTAGCGTTCTTCATCTATTTTAACCATACCCAATTACTCATGTTGAACGGGTATCTTCTACCGATATACATTCTCACTTTAAATATCAAGTTGTTGAGCTTTGAGTCACCAAATCTTATTGAAAACTCATCAGTTTGCAAACTTAAACCTATTAAACCTGCACCTCAGATTTCTAAGCACACTAATTTCATTTGTGGTAACTAGCCAGAATTCCATATTAATGAACTCCATTCACTACAGTCCACATTTAAATCCATTTGGACAGTTCAATACGTTAATTGCTTTTTATACTTCCTGTCCCCAGTTTCAAATTCAATTCTCCTTTTCTATTACACTCGACCTTTTTCAAAATTAACTAATCCAAGCAAAACAAAGGCCTAAGTTATTAAAGGATTTAAACATAACATTTCCCATTCGAAAAGCTGGAAAATCATAAAAACTCACTGCAATATAAACCTCTCAATCAAGTATTCATGACTAATAGTCATCCATGAACATCTAAGCAGAACAGACCCTTCGCCTGTAATGCCATGGCAGTGTCGGACGCATATCTCCGACAAGCTTCCAACATGAGACCTCTCTCTTTGCTTCCTTCTTATCTTCTTTATTTTTTGTCCAATCTTTTTTACAGAGAATCTCATCTAAAACAATACAAACGGATGCGTTTTGAATAATGTATGTAATGCTACAAGATATTAAAATATGCACTTAATTAATACCCTGTCCCCACGGCCACATATCCTAGATTTTTTAGAATTTGCTGTGTCCGCAATGTCTGTATCGTATGTGTCCATACTTCTTAGATGAACATCAAACGAAAAAAAACTAAATCCCATCTAAAATACATAAATGCAAAATGCATGCATGAACAACAAAGATTATAAAACTGCATTTTGCATTAAAGCTCAAGATCCTCACCAGGAATTTTACCCTCAACACCAAGAGCACGACACAACATGGTAGCTTCCCGATACCTAGCAATGAGTACAAGAAGATCAACAATCTCCTCCATATCAAACTCCCCCACCAAACCATAAGCCGCCAACAAATGAAAAAACCCCAAGGCTTCCAATGTATTCTCCCCATCCCTACTCACCTTCCCCTTCCACTCCATAGCCAAATTCCTCGCTCTCATCTTCACTTCACTCTTAATATCCTCCTTTTCAACTACACTCATCAATGTCTCCAACAACATCGCACAAGTCCTTCTTATACCCACCAATACAAGGTCTCTATCGCCCTTCTTCGAATTCGAATTGAGCCCATAAAACCCATCCATTGCATCCAAAACCAGCGCCGCTGCATCCGGCGCACACCGCAACGCGCTCGCAAGCTCAAATCGTACATTATTTCGCTCAGTTCTTCTCTCAATTATGTACGCCCTCAACCCTTTACCATCCATTCTCTCACAGAACGATTTCAACTCGGGCCGAGCAGGCACCGAGTCTGACTCCGATTTCAACTCCTGTACTGGTGCCGATGCTGGTGCCGGTGCTGGTGTGGGTGTGGAGATGACCAGGGTTTGGGTTTGGGGGGTTTTTTCTAGGGTTTGAAGGTGGTTGAATTGGTGAGTGAGAGAGGATTGGATGGAGGAAAAGTGGGAGTCGAGTTCGGGCCATGTGAGAGTGAAGGAAGAGAGAGAGGAGGAGTGAGATTGGAGGTCTTCGAAGGCTTTGCGGAGGTTCTCCTTCTTCACGTCGATGAGTTTCAGAGCTGCTGAAATTGTCTTCATTGTCGTCGCCATTTTAAGGGTAGAAGATAACGACCCGACAAACCCTAATCGCGGAAAGCCCAGAATACCAAACAAACCCGCGCAGAAAGAGACTCAAACGCAGAACCTCGCGAATGATCGAATCACCATATACAAGCGTAAGCGGAAAGAGATTACTGCGGAAAGTGACCGACGACGTCGTATATCATATCATTAGAAGAAGTAAGGAAATAACACCTATTACACCTACACCGTTTTAAATAAAGGAATGCTATTCAACCATTCACTATTTTGCAAAGTGTCCTCTCCTTGATGGAGTTCGAAAACATACTAATATCTTAATCATTGATTGACATGGAATCCGAACTCTAATCATAAAAAGATAGATCAAGATTATTGTCGATTTAAATGAAGTTTTCTACCATCAGTGTATGGAGAATGTGAAAAGCTGCATGTATCGATCACCGACGGGCGATGAGAAAACTTGTGGTGATTTGTTGGAATAGTAATAGACTATGTAATTTTAAGGTTTTTGAATGATGAGTGCTATCAGTTTTATGGTATATTGGTGGGGTGTTTTTGATAGAGAATGAATATATGGCGGTGCATAATTTCAAATTCAAACCTAAATTTAGGTCATCTCTAGTGGATGGATTAAGGTCTTAATTAGTGTTGAACTTTTGTTAGAAGGAGCCCGTTCGGTTATCTAACGAACTTGCTAGCAACTTTATTATAGTTTTCTGCCTAGCTTTCTGGTTAGCCACAACAGACTTGTTTTATAATTTTATTTTTTTTGAAAAAAGTTGCTATTTGGTTAAAAAGTTTCATAAGTAAATTTTTAAATATTTTTTTTTAGTTAGCCATTTGGCTAGTTCTATTGGAGGAGCAAAGAATCTCGATCATGTTAGCTAACACATACGGAGTAGAAAAGAGTACACATGAAATGATGTTAGTGGTTTTGAGTCGACTTATATAAATGTATTTTAGCATCTCCATTGATGATGGCCTGGCAACTCCAAGGGAGGAGGCATTGCCCTCATGTTAGGCATTTTGCCACTCCAAATGACAAAATTATGCTCCAAGGGAGCATGCAAATGGGAAAACATTTTGCCTTCTCCTCATTTGAGGAGCCAAATATAGCTAGAGATGGAGCTCTATGCAAATCAATTTAACCATTTCTTTATTCCCTTTTTTTCACTTTTTCTTATTCTTATCTCTCCTTTTTTTCTTTTTTTTATTCTTATATAAATCCATTTTCATGAGAAACAATATTAAAATATTATTTGGATAGCCATTTTGGATAGATTTTGATTGGAATGCATTTTCACTTGGATAGGCAAAATGAGAAGGCAAAACACTATTTCGGGTGTTTTGGATAGGCATTTTGCGCATTGATGGTTGGATTTGCTCAACGTTGCATAGTTTGTAGCAGTTAAGTTGTTTTTTATATTTTCTATAGTGTAAAATTTTGGTAGTTACTTTTAAAAGTTGAGGAAGTAAGAATTTTTAGCTACCAAATTTTTTGCACTCAAAACTTTCATCTTTTTTACTTTTAAGAATTTTTAGCTACCAAACTTTCATCTTTTTACGTTTATAGGAACTTAGGAACTATAACTTTCACACTTTTTAATACAAAAGGATTTTTAAAATATGTACATGCCAAATACTATTTTTTTTTTTTAAATAAAAAAAAATATATTCTTAAAAAGTCCATCATAAGAATCATATATTGTTTCTTCACGATTCTCCTTGCCTTATCTGTACAGATAATGAATTACATGTAGCTACTTCCATTTTGGCCTATATCCATGTAAGATGTCATGCCTTTTGGAGAATATATTTTTGAAAAATTTATTGTTGAATTAGGTAATCATCTTATGAATTATATGTTTGTCAAAAATTACAGTGATCCAACAATCAATTTCTAAAAAAAAAAAAAAAATCATATGAAAAAATCATATCATAAATAATGTTTCATTCTAGGGTATGATGTTATGCGGGCTATCATTACCTTATATAGATATAGATAGATATATATATTCCGGAACGATCAAGTCAGCATATTGTCACGGATGGGTTCTAGAAGGGGCGAATGGCTAAAATCATGGAGGCTTTACATTGGAAAGATCTAGAACTCTCCGGAATTCTCTACATAGTTCTACACTACTCTAGGCTAGGAAAATTAAATAAGCCTAGAAGGATCTAGAATTCTCTTGTATTCTCTTGTACATACTTGTATCTAGAATGTTCCACTTAAGGAGGTGGAGTAGGAACCTAAAGACTTTCATTTGAGGAGGTGGAGTTTAGTATCTAGAACATTCATTGTAGTTTATAAATAAAGGGAGATCCCATTTGGCCAATCCATCCAAGCAAATCACTTGTAATCACTCTTGTGTAATACAAAGCTCTCTTTCATTCACTCAAACTCTCTTGTGCTCTCTTAGTTGCTTGTGTGCTTACACACTTGGGTGGGTTTAAAGCTTATTTAAGGGTTCACAAAGGTAGTGTGAAGCTTAAGTGCCGCACGGTTGGGCTCAGTGAAAGACTAAGGCCGTGACAATATGCTTATATAAGTTTATGTCAGTATGAATGCTACTATATTTATGCATGTTTTGAAAAACATACCGTTTGTTAAAATATTATACCCGTGCATGTTATGTATGCCAAAAATCATATCAATAAAACGGTTGATTTTTTAAAGATGTCACTTTGAAAAATCATTGTTATCAAATCCAGACCGGACCAGCCGATTCAACCGGTTGAACCGAAAACCGGCCCCCTCTTCAGTTGGTTTAACCCACAAAAATCCATTTTAAAAAAAAAAAACCGTTCAACCCGGCCAGTTCAACCGGTCAAATCGGTTAAAAAACCAGTCAACCCATTTTTTTAAAAAAATTAAAATTTTAATTTTTTTTTATGGTGCTAAAATGACTAAAATAGTCTCAATATTTTTAAAATCTCTTAAAGCCAAGAAGGCTAAAAAGACAAATCAGTCTTAAAAATTCTCAAATAACAAAAAGAAACCAAAGCACCTAATTTAATAATACAATATTCTTATCTTGCTTTAAAAATATATATATATAATAAATATTGATCAATAGTAATTATCAATTTTCAATTTTGATGACTGCACATAAATTCAAATATATGAATTGATTGTACAAACATTTAAAAAAATTATATTTTGAATCATTTACAGCTTTTATTCTAATAAATAAATAAATAAATAATATATTTATGACGTCACGGTTCAACCTGGCGGTTCACCTGGTTGAACCGGTTGACCCTTAACCCGGTAATTTTTCCGGTTCGATGAACGGTCTGAATTTTAAAACAATGGAAAAATTGCGATAGTTTTCAGCTATTACTGTTTTTCATAACTATATTATGAAATTATGACATTGGATGACCTTGATTTTTGGTATGCACGACATCCATAAGTACAGTATCTAATCTAACTATTATTTTTCTTAAAATTTAAATTTAATTTTTTAAATTTCATGACTACATAAGTGTGAGACCCCAAAATTTTGAATAGTAAATTTTCTAATGGTAAATTTTCAATAGTAAATTTTCTTAATTATTATTATTTTATTTTATTTATTGCA
>JAESVK010001228.1:34049-65135 GCA_017140935.1 Hamamelis virginiana
CTGTTATGTGAATGGTTGATGTTTTGCAGGAAAAGCAGGACAGAGAAATGGTTGAGTACCTTAAAAATGAGGTAGCCATCTGTTATGATGAAATGGTGAAATGGGGAATCCTAAAATAAGGTTACCATCAGTGTGAATGGTTGAGGTTTTGCAAGAAAAGCAGAACAGAGAAAATGACAGGTATGATTGCATGAGCATTGCCTCATATATCTGTCATATGCATGCAGGTACAGTAAAATTATTTATTGTGAAAAAGTGATGGATATATTCTGTAATATATATATATGAATTACAGATATGATGATTTATTTATGTGATATTTGGCGTATGATAAAATTTATTGACAGCTATGAGAATACGGAAGGATGTGAATATTTCTGAATGCATTGAGATAAGAAGATATTGTATTCTTGTAATATGAATAACAATAATAAAAATGACTCGCCATGGACTAGGCAATTTTGCCGAACCATGTAAATCCTGGTGTTTGTTTATTTTTCTGCTATGTGTTTTCTTTAAGAGGATGACACGTTATCAGCATGAGACTCTATCCAACTCAGTAAACTAAATGGATGTTTTTGGAATTTGGGTACATTACGGGACTGCACTCAGGATACAAACTAGTACTCAGCGCTATCTTTAATTGTTGAGATGTTGAAAAAAAAAATATTTAAAGACTTCCGCACGCGTATTTTGAAAAACTGTGTTAATTTTAAAAAAAAAGAAATTACTCAAAAGATAAGCGCTTGGTGTTTTATGTCAGTGGCATTTCCGCATAGGGGTAACCCTGTGTGGGGTGTTACAATAAGCTATGTTCGCATATGGTGACCATATGGAGACCGGATATATATTTAAAGATTCCTTCAAAGGATTTATTACCTTGTATAGTCAGTTTCGAAATTGAAGGTAAATCCCATAATGGTTCAAATTTCCTAAACCAAAATCCAAAATTAATTACAGCATTAACTTTAGCATTAACCACAGTTACTTTAACCTAATACCAAATTAAACCAATAACCCTACCTCACACCTATATATACCCATCTCCAAAACCCTCCTGCTTTTCCATGCTTCCTGATTTCCTCTCACCTTTTTTCACATATATATTCTGTAATCTCCCTTCGATTAGAGATTTTTACTTAGAGAAAGTGCTTTGTTTTCCAAAGCAGAGGCAGGCTAACATCGGATAATTCGCTTTATATGGTAAATATAATATGCCTTTATTTTTTTTGGTTACTTTCTGTATTTGCTTGATATCCCTGTTTTTTTGGTTAATAAGAGCTTTGATTTGTGTTTTCAGAAAGTGTTTCGGTTTCGGTTTTGATATGAGTAATGAGTATGTTTGGACGTTTGGTGTAATAATGCAGGAACTGTGTTCTCTTGTGTTTGGACGTGGGATGGTTTATATAACGACTGTTTGGGTTTTTAGGATTTTGATTTCTGGAAAAGGGTTGTACGGGTTGTTTTCCAAAGGAGAAGCAGATTGATATCGTATAATTCGCTTGATATCCCAGCTTTTTCTTGTTAATCTAATCTTTGGTTTGTGTTTTTAATGTGTTTTTTCGTTTTTGTTTATTCGAGTGTGGTGTAATAGTGTTGGGAACTGTGTTTTCTTCTGTTGGGACTTGGGATGGTTTATAAAAGGTGTTTGCCTATTTGGGTTTTTAGGATTTTGATTTTGAGAAGAAGGTTGATGGGTTGTTTTAGGATTTGGATTTTGTTTTCAATTTGATTTGAGTTTTACTATTTCAAAAAACCAAGTCAATTTCAGGTCTCAGAATTATGTTTTTTTTTTTTTTTTTTTTTTTTTTTTTTTTTAACACTAGTTTCAATGATTGATCTTCGTATAATTTTCATTGCAGGTGCCCATGGCGAACACCGATCCATCTGATTGGGATTCAGAGCCGTTCATTGAGGTTGATCCAACCAAGCGATATGGTCGATACAATGAGCTACTTGGTTCTGGGGCAGTGAAGAAAGTCTACCGTGCATTTGATCAGGAAGAAGGAATAGAAGTGGCATGGAATCAGGTGCAATTGAGAAGGTTCTCCAAAGACCCAGTGGTAATTGACCGGCTTTACACAGAGGTCCGATTGCTGAAGACATTGAAGAACAAGAACATAATTGCTTTGTACAATGTGTGGACGGACGAGGAGGATTACACGTTGAATTTCATCACAGAAGTGTGTACTTCTGGGAATTTGAGAGAGTACAGGAAGAAGCACAGACAAGTTTCAATGAAGGCATTGAAGAAGTGGTCAAAGCAGATCTTGAAGGGACTGGACTATTTACATACACATGAACCTTGTGTTATTCATAGAGATCTGAATTGCAGTAATGTTCTTATCAATGGCAATATTGGGCAGGTACTATTAGGTTTCTTTTTTCTGTTTTTTTTTTTACCTTATATACATCAGTTTGGTTGCTGAGAAAATATTAAAAGGAAAAGAAAACTTATTCAAATTAATAAGTTACAAACACATGAGCCTTGTGTTATTCATATAGGTCTGAAATGTGTTGTAGTAATGTTCATATCAATGGCAAAATTGGACAGAGAGAACTTATTCTCTTTTTTCTTTTTCTTTTTATTTTTTGCCCCCACTTCTGTTTGGTTGCTGAGAAAATATTAAAGGAAAGAAAACTTATTCAAATAATTAAGTTACACGCGCATGAGCCTTGTGTTATTCAAAGAAAACTTGCATACGCACAAGCATTCTGTCATGTATAGAGATCTGAATTGAATGTTCTTATCAATGGCAATGTTGTGCAGGTACTATTAATTCTCTTATTCTTCTTTTTTTCCCTCTCTATACCTCTGTTTGGCTGCTGAGAAATCTCAAGGAAAAGAATTGTTACTCACGAGACTTGTATTATTAATATAGATCTGAATTGTAGTAATGTTCTTGTCAATGGCAATATTAGGCAGCTACTATTGGTTCTCTTTTTCATTTTTCCTCTTATACCTCTGTATAGTTGCTGAGAAATCATAATGAAAAGAAATGTTATTCATGAGCCTTGTGTTATTCATAGAGATCTGTTCTATTAGTTCTCTTTTTCTTTTTGTATCTTATACCTCTGTTTGGTTTCTGAGAAATCTTAAGGAAAAGAAAACTTACACAAATTAATTGTCAATTGTCTTAAATAGGTGAAAATTGGTGATTTTGGTATGGCAGCAACAGTGGGTAAGAGCCATTCAGCACATTCGCTATTGGGAACACCTGAATACATGGCGCCGGAGCTGTATGAAGAGAATTACACTGAACTGGTTGACATATACTCATTTGGAATGTGCTTGCTTGAGATGGTGACACTTGAAATACCCTACCTTGAGTGCAAAAATGTCGCGCAGATATACAAGAAAGTGACATCTGGGGTGAAGCCTCAAGCCTTGAACAAGGTTAAGGACCTGGAGATGAAAGCGTTCATCGAAAAGTGCCTAGCTGAGCTTAAGGCAAGACCTACTGCCTCCGATCTCCTTAAAGACCCGTTCTTCAATGGAATTGATGATGACGAAAACAATGACTCTGCTCCTCCTGCTGATTAATGATCCTGCATTTATGGTCAAGTTAGCATTTTTTTAATTTACTTTGTTTTTTATTTGATGATGATGATGATGATGATTATGATGATTTGGGAGGTACATTGGGAGGGTGGTTTATGGTTTTCAAATGTATTGGTTTTAATTCATCGAAGTTGATCGGATTGAACTGAGGAGGGAAAAATATAAGTGGGGGAGTGATTGATGGTTGGGGAAGTGTTGTTTTGTAAATAGAGTTTTCACATACAAATTTATATGACAAGATTGAGATTTCATCTTTTTGTGAGCATGTTCTTTCATGAATATAAGATAATATGTAAATACTAATCATGTTTTTCAAATCATCCTAATCTGTTTTTCTTGTTTTCTCCTTCTTGTAATTTCTTTTCTAGATGTTTGGTACACACAAATATATATATATATATATAGAAAAATTCTCTAGTGAGCATTTGCTGACTTTAACAGGAACCCTTGGATTGGAATCTTGAGATGAATCTTCCATTAAGTGAATGGGAATTCAAGGACTTGTGTTATTTGCTCACTTTAGTTAAAGTGAGCAAATGCTAATAAGAGAAAACCTCTATATATATATATATATATATATATGCTAAAATGAAAATATGTCTGATGTTTGTCAAAATCATCATCCCAATCTGTGTTTTTTTTTTATCTTGTTTTCTCCTCTGTGATTTGTTTTCTTTAGGGTTTTCATTTCACCATCATATGGGATAGAGATGTGAATTATATTTGAATTGAAGTCAAAGCAAAGAAAAAAGTAAAGAAAAGAAGAAGCAAAGTCAATGCTTTGAATGAGCTTTTGCCTTGGTTTGGTGTGCTAACTTTGAGATTTAAAACCTTAAAGCCCAAGCAAACACAGCCTTCCAATGTTTAAATGGCCTGTTATGTTTGGAAGTGGCTGAAAAATAGACCTTATCTTCCTGCTGTCAGAATCAAAGTTTGTTGGCATAGAATTTGCTGGCATGACTTGGCTTCCATTCCCATATGGGGGAAATATAATAATAATTGAAAGGAGAAGAGTCCTCCATTCAAATACTTTGCTATGTTAGGTTAGAATTTATAAAAATAAAAAATAAAAAAAAAATAGAAAAAGACTCCTGGGTTGACATGGGGGTTGTTTTTATACTGGCCTTCTATTATAAAGTGTATTTTACGCAAAATCGTGTAAGGTGGTCTCTATACAGCCAATTTCAGAACATATTTTAAAAAGCTGACCGTTGGATTAAATAAACTGCTTATATATTTTTTATGTACCAAATAATTACAATCATTATGTTGATATTCAAATAATAAAGACAGCTACCCTAATAAGGATTTTGACTCAAATTCTGATATAATTCAGGCGGATTTTATCATTAAAGTAAAGAGACATCTTTGGGGTTTGGGCCGGCCCCGGCCCGCATAGGTTGAGTCAAGATGACTAGGGAGGAATTTTCAACCTTAATCATTATTACTTCTTGCATCAACAATAATTCAAATTTATTAACATGGTTTAGGAGAAAAAATTGTTACCAAATAAAATACCTTGGTGGTGGTTGGTTTTGTTAGGCACCGTTTGGATTTGTTTATGATAAATACTTATTTGCTTTTTTTTAAATTTGCAATATATAATTTCTTAGAAAAATTTTAAAAAAACAAATAAGTACTTATAAAAAACAAATCCAAACGGTGCCTTAATTTTTTGTTATTAATTAAAGAATTTATATTATATTATAAAGTTAACAAAAAATATAATGGTTGACCTCATTGTTATTTATTTTTTGATAATGCTGTTTGCACCAATTTGCACTAACTCATGTGGCATGTCCACTTGACAAATCAATAGTAAGAACCAAACCAATCCGAGGGTAGATCTAAGTTTTTTTTTTTATTAAAAAATTACCTTACTAACGTGGCATTCCAAATGAGTTGATGTAAAAGTTGATACAAATAACAAAACTCTTTATTTTATGTATTTATATGTGTGGCATGGAGGAACCATTATCTGGCACAATAGTATTTTGGTAAAAGTCTTGAGCTATCAAGCATGAATGTGTGGGGTTCGAGTTTTGAGAATGGCTAGTTTGTGTAATTTTGAAGGTTAGGACGGTATCTAACTCACCCTTTCCAAAACCGTGCATTGGAGGTTAGTGGTAATCGGTATTAATTTCAAATTTCATTAAGCATCAGATCATAACCCATCTCGATCACCCAAAAAAAAAATAAAAAATAAAAATCATCACTTTTTTTTTTTTTTTAAATGAATTATCCGAACTTTTAGCTTGACTAGTCGTCAAATTAATACAGTAAGGTGATGTCCATTCTGCATCTTAACGCATAGGAAAAAGACGAAAATACGCTGTTGATGTCCTCAATAATATTAGTCAATAACATAGAGAAAAATGGACCCTGACATGAGACTTGTAAAGGCCTACTGCCCTTCAATTTTGATTTTTCTTTGGTCTCGTGGGGCCTCTACAGAACTACATGTCTGTGCCTAGCAACCCCAATAGCATCATTAGACAGTAAAGAAGCTAACTCTGTTTCCTATTATTGTTAATGTGAAAAAGAATGTGCATGGTTTGGTCTGACATTGTCTATGCTGCTAGAATTATCAACTGGGTACTGTACTTGTTGACAAATCAAATAATGGAGTCAAATTGTGGTGAAATGATAAAAGTTTTGGATTGCCAAGTGTGAATTAATGTGCAGGTTTAAATGTTTAAGAGTCGCTACTTTATACAATATCAAATGTTAGGACTGCACCTAGCTCACCCTTCCAAGACCCCGCTTTGGCGGGATCAACTCTGGGTGATAGCATTTTTTTTTTTTTTTAATTGAACATGAAACAAATGATTTCAATACAGTATTTATCTTCAAATAAGCATTGCAGGTTCTTTATATGCCCTGTTTGTTTGCTCAGAAAACAATTTCCAAGCAATAAAACAGGGCAGAAACCGATTTTAAGTAGACCAATGAGAACAACTCACCATAATAAAATGCAAGTGTGAGTGTGTTTTCTTGTCCTAAAACATGTTTGGCCTATTTTGAGATGCGGTCTTGGGTTAAAACACTACCAAACAAAGCCTCAGAAGGAGGATTCCAAACTGTTAAACTTCTTGAGTTGATAAGTTCCAAAAGATATACATTGATTTCTCCAAACATTCTGTCAATATTTCCCCTTGGTTGCAATGTCTTGGACACATATCCTTAATCCAAAAATCCATCACAGCCATTGCTGTCGATTAGTTTCTTAAAAGACAAAACAAACAAGTTAAAAACTCAATATTTCCCAACGCTTAGAGACAACCAGATTGCAGAATGGTTGATGAATATGTAGAATTCCAATCTTGTCATATCTCATTATTGAAGAGGATTCTCCTTAATTTGCATGCTTTTACAAGCAGTCTTACATTGAAGATAACGGATAATCATTGTATATTTAGAGCATTGATTTTCTCAAACATTAAAGTAAAAATTTCTGCGAAGACTTAGGAAACAATGAAGGGAAAATGTCCCCATCTGCTACACCAAAAACAAAGGTTATATGTTTCAAGTATGACACGCAATCGCTGCATTGAAGATACCACCAAGGAACTTCTGCAATAAAACATCTATTGCCACAATTCCTTAAGACTTTTATGATCCGAAGGAAAGGAAAAGCAAGCAAAAATATGCAGGGAAAGAGAGGTTTCAATCTGTTTTTGAAGGGGCTGATGTTCATTGTAACTGCATCTTTCTCTATCATGGCCTGCAGGGGAGGTGAGTTATCAGAATCTGAATCATTTTACAATTTCATTCAAGCTGTTGATCCCAATAATATGTTAAGGATAAATGGGCCGATGCAACATCCTTGCTTGAATAAATGGAAGGGTGTAAAATGCAATTTCCAAGCCACCACCATAATTGGAGTAAGATTTGAAAACATGAACCTTAGTGGGATAATCGACACAGATTCACTATGCAAGCTCCAAAATCTGCGTATTCTTAGCTTAGCAAAGAATCATATTCAAGGTAGAATTCCTGACTCGATAGCAAACTGTAGAAGACTCATCTATTTAAATCTAAGCAGCAATCTTTTGAATGGGAGGGTGCCCATGGCTATAACTAAGTTGAAGAATCTTAAGACCTTGGACATTTCAAACAATCATTTTAAAGCCATTTTTCAAAATTTCAAACAGGAATCCAAAGATCTCCACAATTATTTAGACGCAGCAGTACCACCCTCAAAGTACCCAAATAATGGATTTCCCCTACCAAGTCCAAAACAGAAATTGTTTGAGACTTGGATATCAATGTGTATACCAGTAATTGTTGGCCTTGGATTCTTCTTCTTGTTCACATTTTATGTGCACAAGAAGGCTGCAAAGCTAGCTGAGGAGAAGGAGATTCTGAAGGCGCTTGGCCAGTCTCCTCTAAATATAGCACCAAAAGCTACAGAGGAAGTGAAACCAGAAGAAAGCCAATCGGAACTAGTATTTTTTGTTGAAGAGGGCGAAAGATTTAAGTTGGATGATCTTCTTGAAGCTGCAGCTGACTTACAAAGCCAGACCCTTTGCAGCAGCCTTTACAAGGTTATGCTTAAGAACAATTCCACTTATGCTGTCAAGAGATTGAAGAAATTGCAGGCATCCTTTGAAGAGTTTGGCCAAACAATGAGACAGATTGGGAACTTGAAGCATCCAAACATTCTACCCCTTGTCGGTTACAATTCTTCTAATGAAGAGAAGCTTCTGATCTACAAATATCAAAGGAATGGCAGCCTGCTAACCCTGCTAGAGAGTAAGTCTGTAAAGATCAAACAGTTTTTTGACTTGGAAAATCGCTTGAATTGACTGATTCTCAGTCTATTTAATTCATTTTCCCATAACTAGGAAAAGAATGTCTAAGGGCATTCTATTTTCATTCAAAGAAATAAAAAAACAAAATGACTTTTCTAAGCTTTTGATGAACTTGCATGGGTCTCGATTTTATAGCCAAGCAACTAGATAGTTGGGGAGGGAAGTAGAAGAATTTCTCACTTAGTTTTTAGCCTCTGTTGGGATCTTGGAAAATTGAGGAAAAGATTGAAAATGCTGTAGAAAGGTATCAATTTCTAAGCAATTCTCAGCATTTTTATTTTCTTTCCTTCATTGTTTCTGAAATCCAAACTGACCCTTACACACCCGATATTTAGAATTGCCTTTCCTTCCTATATCTACCCCCAGATTTTTAAATTCTGTTGCTTCTTGCAGACTATATTGAAGAAGTATGGGAAAAGCTTGAAATGCTGCAGAAATAAATCGATTTATAAGCAATTTTCAGCATTTTCCTTTCCTTTCCCTCATTGTTTCTGAGATCCAAATAGAACCCAAGACACCCAACATTTGGAAATGCCCTTCTTTCCTGTTTCTATCCAGATTTTTAATTTGCTTTTCTTCCTGCAGACTATATTGAGGGCAAGAGGGATTTCCCATGGAGACATCGGCTGTCCATAGCTAGTGGAATTGCAAGGGGTTTGGACTTCATACATCAGAGGTCGGACGACGAGGGCAACATCATCCCCCATGGGACTATTAAGCTTTCAAACATCCTATTAAATGAAAATGAGGAACCACAAATAAGCGAATACGGCTTTTCAAGGTTTCAAGACCCCAACAGAGTATTAGGCCTTTGTTACTCAAATGGTTATGCAGCACCCGAGAAAAGCTTATCAGAAAAAGGCGATGTCTTCAGCTTTGGAGTGATTCTAATGGAGTTATTGACAGGCAAAACTGTACAAAAAAGTGGATTAGACCTTCCCAAATGGGTCAAGTCCATTGTTAGAGAGGAATGGACAGGAGAAGTTTTTGACAGAGAAGTTAACAAGAATGGAATACAATGGGCATTTCCTTTACTGAATGTTTCACTCAAATGTGTGGCAAATTCACCCGACGATCGCCCAACAATGGCAGAGGTTTTGGAAAAGATAGAGGAGGTTGTGAATGCGCAGGAAGACAATTCTGCAGCGTCACCCGCGTCATCTATTGATTGCAACTACCAACATGATTGCCCTTGTATACTTCACACTGTCATAACTGAGACCAGCTGGGATACTCCTGGATCAAACAACTGAAGGATGTGCACCACATATCTTTTTTTACTTAGCCTTTGTTTGGATCCCAGAAAAGTTGAGAGAAAAGGAAAGGAAAAGTTTAAAAATGATTCCATTTCTAAACAATTTTTACCATTTTCCTTCCTTTTCTTTAATCTTTTCAAGATCCAAACATAGCATTAAGCAACTTTTTTTTTCCTTTTGATTTGGAACAATCGAGGCTTTTTTTCTCCATTGAGCAGGATGAAGTTTGCATATTAGAGTTTAATAAACAGGTTGTTTGAGCTGCTGCTGCTGAAAGTACGTGTATACAGGGCCGGCCCTGGGGTTTGGGTGGCCCCAAGCAAATTCCTAGAATGAGGCCCTTCTATATATTTTTTTTCTATAACTTTTTTATTCAACTAGTTAATTTCTATTCCTAGAGTCTTTGTTTAATTAAGTACGT
Organism: Hamamelis virginiana; assembly: GCA_017140935.1. Classification (NCBI taxonomy): domain Eukaryota; kingdom Viridiplantae; phylum Streptophyta; class Magnoliopsida; order Saxifragales; family Hamamelidaceae; genus Hamamelis; species Hamamelis virginiana. The sequence continues at coordinate 44,103 of JAESVK010001228.1, forward strand.
ATACAATATACTTGTATGGGTAGATCAAGTGTTTTGGGGACTCAACAATATGTTTCAAAGTTACCAAGCGCCTACATATCACAAGATATTAACAAGAGAAACAAGAAATTTCCAAGCAAACAGGCAAATAATAACATATTTCGCATTTAATAAAAGACGTGTTGATTTTTTTTAAAGCATAAAATTTGATTTTGATTTCCCAAATCCATTTAAAACCCATTTTAGTCCAGCATTTCCTTCTAATCCATCTAGGGTCTGATTTAAATTCAATAGAACAAATTTTCTGAAAAGATAAGTAAAATAGCAAAAGGAAAAAGAATCTCTACTTCCAATCCCTTGTGCATACTAATCAACAATGACAACAAGAAAGAGATTTCACAACTAATATATCTAAACAGGGTATTTGTAAAAAAATACAAGGTATGCGGCACATGGTGTTAAAAACAATGGGCCGAAGTGTAGAACAGTGAATACTGTGAATGGACAAAAAATATGTAGATAGTTATAGAGAGCAAGAGAGGAGGCAAATAGCTGGAAAAATAATTACTTTTCTTTCATTTTGTTTTGGGTAATTCGTTCTCCCTTTCTTATCAAAATCTATTTCCCATATAACCTCTAAAAATACAAGCTAAGCAATATGTATATATAATTGAATAGATGCATTTATAAACCTCAAGATTAGAAAACTTCAGATATAAGATCAGATCATCAAAATATTATGCTTTATTAACATCAGAAAAAGGGAAAACCAGAAATTTAAGGATAAAAATTTACCTAAAATAATAAATTGAGGTTCAATCAGAGGTTCGGAGGGGGCTGAGGCCTGAGGGCAGTGAGGGGCGATTTTTCCCTAGGGAGATTTGAGGGGAGATTGAGAGAGAGAGAGAGTCTAACTTTGCGTCAGCGTCTTGGCGAGCAAACTGGCTACAAAATGTAAGTTGTTTTTTTTTTTTTTTTTAATTGGAATGGCCAATGGGTTATGGGCTACAAAATTTTGGGCCCCTCAATTTTGGAAGCCTCAAACATTTTTTTGATGTTGCAAACAAGAAGGGCTCTGCGTGTATATGCGAATGTATATATATCAAGTAATGGTGTGCAAGCATATATGTATGCAGTTAATTAAGATCAAATTTACTGTAAAAGCTTTAGATATACAATCAAAGATTGAATGCCAACTTGCTTGTTGCCATGGCTGTTCCAATCAAAGCTTTTAAGTTCCCTATTTGCTCCTTCTGGCTTGAAAAATATCAGTTGAAACTGCACAAGGCTTGCTCTTGTGCACCAGTCAATTCAACTTGACCACTGCCTTAAAATCCCAACTTCTTTGGGTTTGGTACTTGAATTCTTTTTCCAAATTCAATTCTATCCCAGGCCTTATTCTCTGTCTTTTTTCAAGAAATGCCTTAAGAAAAGATTGCAAGTTCTCAGAACAAGGAACAAATTGTCAAATGGCAGTTTCAGAGCTCATGTAGTGGAGATATGGACATAAAAGGTGAAGATGGATTCAAATGGGTCTGTTGTCAAATTACTCCAAGTTCCTTTTGCACAAACCACAAGAAATTGAACTTGGTGAAACTACACTTTCCTCAGGAATTTCCTCCAGTAAACATGGGCAGTTCCCAAATCCCAAGCCTTTTCATAGATTTCCAGCCATTGTAGCAAAAAAAAAAAGAACAAAAAAAAAACAAAAAGGCTGAGTTCATGGGTCCTATATATTAACATGAGTCTCCAGGCATTGGTTAGGGTTCATTTAATGAAACAAAAAGTATACATAACACTGTACCTTTTCTATGTATGCATTTCTCACATGTTTTTTTCATGCATATATGTCTACAATTTTTTATGCACTTTCACACAACTTTTCATTTATTTTATATTTTATTAAATTTAAATCCATGTTAATGTGTACTCTTTAAACACCCATTAATAGAATCATGTTTATATGTAGATTTCTTATTAATTTTCTAATGATGCATGGGTATGAGAACCTCCCTAAACTCATCTCCTTCCCCTCACACCATCCCACAACTCCTTTTGCTAGAATTGGTGGGATACTAAAACTCAGTTGCTAGCCATTACCACCGCTTTAACCCTTACTTATCAATTATTTTACATGTCGGGTGATGTAACAATGTCACGTATTGATATAATAATTAATATATCATGTCGACACAATGACTAATGGCTGATATGTCACGTTAGTCACTGCATTAACATCAATATATTTGATGTCTTGATATAATAAACAATATAATATGATATTATTACATCACTTACCACATCAATCGGATGAAGTCAATTCATTAACAACTAATTAATACCAATAAATGTAAGCCATATAAAAGTTTACTTAGTATTGGTTAGCATGCCAGGGCAGTCCAAACAAAATCCTAGCAACCACCCACCAAGGATGCTCTTAAATTCAAATGTACACACTAATAAAGGAAAAATGGTAGGACAAATCCAAAGTAAATACCCTTATAAGAGAAGTTACCCCAAAACTATAGCTTGAGGTTTCTTCCTCATCTGATCTGGTCTTGATGGATAAGTTGTTAGGTCTGGTTACCCCTCTAGGAAGACATGGTGATGGTCTAATCACCTTAACTTTGTTGCCAATTTTTTTAGTGTGTCTACATCTGCCAGACATGCCAGATGGTGATGTATTTATTATATCTAATGCTTCTTTAACACAATGAATCACTTTTAAGATGGGAGACCGATCCCCTCTCTCTCATGCCCACTTACCATTCACATCGTGCCACGTCACTGCATGGAGGGTTCTGTTGCCATTTCATCAAATTTTCAAGGGTACGGTATATATCAATAAATGGACTTAATTGTGAATTTATTTAGAAGATAAACAGGTCAATTATAAATTAGATAATTTGTCAACTTAAATATTTTAAACAATCAAATTATTCAATTGTGATTTGATATTGATTTGACAAGAGAATAATTTAAATTCAATATTGATAAGATAAATGAATCAAGTTCAAATTTATATTTTAACTTCGTTAATCAATCGAGTCAAGTCTCAACAATCTAGTACTCAACTCAACTTATTTACAGTCCTATTTCTAACCACATGCGCTGGTTCATTGGATCAAATTGATCCATAGTTAAAATTTAATTATATATATATATATACATATAGAAAAATGATCCAGTGAGCATTTGCTGACTTTAACTAAAGTGAGCAAATAACACAAACCCTTGGATTGGAATCTTGAGATGAATCTTCCATTTAGTGAATGAGAATCCAAAGGCTTATGCTATTTGCTGACTTTAGTTAAAATGAGCAAATGCTGATAAGAGCATTTCTCTATATATATATATAGAAGAAAAAAGGTTAGAAGGCAACTGACATTCCATGACCTAAGACAACACGAGGGAGCATCTTTCCTTTTTAGACAAGCATGGTAAAATTTGCAAGTTACCCTTATTTGAAGGATCCAAATCACTGATAAAGTTTTCAATTGACCCTCATTTGAAGGATCCAGGATCCCAATGACTGGATCACTACACCCCATATTTCTCTAACACTATTTTTCAAAAGAAACTAGGTGGGTTGTTTTTTTTTTTTTTTTTTAATAAAAGGTTTTATGCTTGGACCTAAGAAAATAAAAATTGAAAGTTGAAACTGGATCTTTTGGATAATTAAAAAAAAAAACACTTTTCTATGTCAAATAATAGAACACATTGAAAAGGAGAAGTTTGGATTTGCTGTTGATCTGATAAGTGTTCAACACATGTTGATCACCATTGAATGGTCGACACGTGTGCAAAAAAAGAGATTCAATGGCTCACATAAGAAATGCCCATGGATCTAATAGGTAACAAGTGATCCAAAACACACCAGATTTTGATCTTTCTTATATGAGCCATTAGATTTTCTTTCTTGCACAGGTGTTAACCATCCAATAGGTGTTGATCACCAGTCAAATCAACAGCAAAACCAAACTCGAAAAAGAGTCATTTGGGACAGTTAACTATTCAATATTTAGGCATGCACAGTGTAAAGGTTTGACGAAAGGGTACAAATAAAGAGAATATGGATAATTCCAAGAATGAAACAGAAAATACAAAAGTGCAGGGATATAAGTGCAGAAATGTCATATTCAAGGGACACGTGCATGCATAAGAGAAATTGGATTATATGCCCAAAATGGTAAGCCATTGTTATTGCCAATGAATCTAAGGTCAAACCTGTACATTCTGAAATTATTAATGTGAAAACTCAAAATTTTTGACTCGTTTAGAAATCTTGAGTCCCATTTCTTCCCCAAAGCATGCATATATATTTTTTGAATTTTTTTTATTTTTATTTAACATGAAAGATGATATATCATCCCCACATTAATATATCATTCAAAATATATTGCCACATCAGATGAAAAAAAATATTATTCTGATGAAAAAAAAAGAGAGAGAAATATTGAAAAAAGTAGCATTTTATTTCAGTCTATTATCTTGTATTGCGTGATACATTACATAAACTTGTCGATTATGTTTTTTTTTTTTTTACCCCCAAATTCTATCATATATGATAATATGATAAATCTCCTTAATTCATTTTTTTCTGTAAGATAGGGTTAAAATTTGAATACAAATCTCATTCTTATAAGATGATCGAAAAGATAGTACCACAATTATTTCAATCATGTAACTCAAATCCTATTTTGATTTTGTCTTTGTAACACCCTTAGCATGAACTGTTTTTTTTTTTTTTTTTTACCAAATACCAAATGTTAGAAACTATTGGGTTAGTTTCTAACCTAACTCCCTTTAAATAATACTAACAAAAAGGTATTGATTCGATTCTATACAATTGAATACAAGTAACTCTTCTAAAATGAGGATACACACTAATATGTTAATATGCCATTAGCAAACCATTCAATTTATAGACCTCCAAGTGAGTATTTTAACCTCAAATTTATGCTTACACCAAAATACATATTTAGTGAGGTTTAAAGAGTCATTCAACCAGTACCCCCCAAAAAAAAGGGTGACATACCCATAAGTCTCTCACTTAAGTTTTTTAAACCACCAAGTCCAATAATCTTTTTAGTATAACAAATATACAATGAAATTTGGAAATCTTATGGGCCATTTCACAATACAGAGCTCCAAACTCAAGGATTTTTGGATAATTTTCTCAAAAAAAAAAAAAAAAAGAAGTCATTTGTACCATATCTTGGTCAACCCAAAGTCCCAAACCAATCCTATGTAAAAAAAATAAATAAAAAAAAATAAAAATAATATTCCTTTTCAGAGCCTTATATTTTGTTATATTTTAAAGTTGCACTTCTTAATAATATTTCATACATAATTAAATGACAAACCCTACATTAATTTTTATTTTTCCTTTCTTTTAAAATTTTAATTTTGTGAAGGAGGTGATTGGGTATGGGAGGTGGGAAGGGCAGCTCACATGATTGGATTCTTTACAAAGTAAAGATTCATCCATTTCTTAAAATAAAATATTGAAATAATGCTTTTTTTTAACCATTAATCAATGCTTTTACCAAACGAAGCTTATGAGAATTAAGGCTTAAGAGTTGATAAATAAATATTATTATAAGGCAAGTGTGTGAGCTTAATTGGTCATAACTTGAGGCAATATATACTATTATTTTCAAGTTGGTTAGAGATTTGGTCTTAATCATAACTGGAGAAAATCTTATAGATTAAAAATAGCAGAATAAAATAACAAGAATAAATTAAAAATAGTAAAATAAAATAACAAAAAATGATTTTTTAAGTACCTTTTTTTATGTAAACACTTTTTATAATATTTCTTCGTTTGGCAAACTCTAAAATCTGGTCATGGATAGACTCATTGAATTTAAATTTTGTTCGTTTAGTAACCGTCGGTCCAGTTAAGCTATTTATGAAAAATAAAGAGAAACAGCACATGATCAAAAACCAACTTTATGTTGGTTTCTTATAAAACCAGATAACTAAATGCAAGTGGGTCTAACCTGACCTACTTTCAAAATTTTCCAAACAACATTTCCTCATAAACAGAACTCATTCATTTATTAGATGAATACAGGTATATAACTGAAAAAGAGAAGGGTTGTACATATAGCATTTTCCTAACTCCACCTCTCTGTCCTTACTTTATGTTTACCCCAAATAAAATTTATGTGAATTAAGGCCTAAAGAGTTGTTCTACCAATACTATAATTGGGAAAGAGCAAATATGAGGAATATTTAAGCAATATGAGAGACATTTGAAATATTAATTTACCAAAAAAATTGGGGTTTATTTAGAAATATAGTTATATATGTGGTTTGGAAAGTTCAAAAAGTGGCTGAGACAAAATTCTTCATCACTACTCCAAGTAATCAGGGTTTGTTGTTTGGCCCCAAATTTGGAATATAAAATTCCAAATTTACCCCTAATTATGTAGTGACAAGTCTTGTTAGTAATTTTCCTTTGAGGCTAAAATTGTATACTAAAATAGTTATCAGAAACTTGTGAATTAGTTACCAACATATTATTATTATTATTATTATTATCATTATCATTATTATTATTGCCAAATTATAGAAACAGACCCTTATACCAAAATTTTAAAGAAATCGGATATCGATGAATTTTTATATACTCAAACTTAAAATCTCTTCCCAAAATATAGGAATATCTGCCATTAAATCAACAAATCATTGATAATTTCTGTCTTTTATTAAATTATGTATTCTTACATGAAATTTTTTTTTTTTTTTTAATCTAGATTAGTAAAAAATGTGCATTGAGCATTAAGATTTAAGGTGGTCCTAAAAGCAACAAAATGTCAAAAACAAACCATTTTGTAATTAAAATCTTTTTCTTTTCTTTCCCTTTAAGTTTGAAAAGTGGTATACATGAATGTGACCTTAATGGATTGGTATCAAGCAAAGAACTCAAGCACCACAGGACAAACACTTTTAAATTTTTATCAAGTATCCAAATCCCACCCTCGACCTTATTAGAGGGGAAGAGTTATACTTGAGTTACAAGGATGGTGATCAATCTTAGATAATTAAATGGGCTCTTGTAAATGTCTACATAAGAATTTAAATCTTAGATAATTAAATGGGATACGATGCTTCTACACATTTTACCATCCTACTCACCATATACTTTAATTAAAAATTAAAAATCACCATAATGTGTCCTGTTTTGAGTGGTCAGGTCTCTTTTCTCAAACTGCTTTCTTATTTTTTACACTCCACTCAAACCATGACAAGTCAGGGTGATTTTTAATTTCGGGTTAAAATGTCAAGCGATATAAAATTATTGAAATATTTTTACTATTGATAGATTTAAACAAGAACTTGATGTAACAAATTTCGAACTTAGGGTGTGGTAATTAATCAAATCCACTATACAACCAACCTTTAAAAACATCATTATACAAGAATTAGATGGTTGGATGATTTTGAACCATGTATATAAAAATCATCCACTTGTATATGATTTCACAATTAAAAATAAATAAATAAATCTACCATGTAGAAAAAAAAAAATAAATAAATCAATGGCCTAAAGTACGTATGTTCCAAGAGCATGAGAGAAATATAAAAATCCGAAAGTCCAGCTTGATTTGGTTCGAATCATGCATTCCAAGCAAACCATACTATGTGAAAATCCCTTCTTCGATATAAAATTGTATAGTAAATAAATAAATAAATATATATATATATATATAAATATATATATATATATATATATATGTTTTTTGAAATCCAAATTTTTTTATTTAAAAAAAAAAAAAGATCATCATCCCCTGTCATCTCTCTTAGGCTCCTCCAAATATTCTTACACCAGAGGATTGCCAAACTCTCCTCTCTCTTCTCTCTATTTATAAATTGTTTTCTTGCCCATCTCAGCTAGAAATTCCATTTCTTTTGATTTAATTAAAAGGAGTGGAATAACCAAGAAAGAGAAAGAAGAGAGAGAGGGGCTTTTGGGGAGAGAGAGGGAGAGGATGAGCACCTCTGTTTTTATTATCATCATCACCATTATGTCTCTTCTTAGATCTTAGTTTCTCTCGTTTTTTCATCTGGGTTCCCTTCAAATGGTGAATTTTCTCGCTCGCTCTCTCTCTCTCTGTCTCTCGTCCTGTTCCTCGATCTATCTCAATTGCTTCTGGGTCTTGGATCCATAACTTTTATATCTAATTTTCATTTCTGTGGTCGTTAGGATTTCTGGGTCCTCTTCTGATTGATGCATGAAAGATCAGATGTTCCTGGATTGAATTCAAGGACACCCACTTCGTATTCGATCGGAGTGCGAATCGGGTTCCATCCAAATTTATTTTTTGGATAAGGTATGGTTCTTCTTGTCTCGTTGTTATTATCTGCATTTCGATCTATTGATTTGTTTTGTTGATGAAAGATTGAATTTTTCTTGTATTTATGATATTATTGCATAGTTCATATCGGTTTTGTTACAAAAAGACTTGTCTATACTCAATTGATTTAGAGATTCTAATTGAATTATGGATGGAATTGTTATATATGTATGTTTGTATGTATGGTGGGGTGTTGAATTGTTATATATGTATTTATGGTGTGGTGTGTAGCTGAATTGAATTGGGCATCTGGGTATTGAGTAGTGTTGTTTGTGAGATTGAGATTATTGATTGATGAGGTAAAATATGGATGGATTGTAGAGAAGATGGAATCAGATCTCGGTAAGCTCTTCATCGGTGGGATTTCGTGGGACACGGATGAAGATCGTCTTAAGGAATACTTTAGAAGTTATGGAGAGGTGGTGGAGGCAGTGATAATGAGAGATCGCACAACGGGTCGTGCTCGTGGCTTTGGTTTTGTTGTGTTTGCGGATCCTGCTGTTGCAGAAAGAGTCGTTATGGATAAGCACATGATTGATGGACGAACTGTAAGTAGTTTAATTGCAATTACTGTATAGCTATTGCAAATGCAATGACGATTCAATCAGTTTTTAATTGTCTGAATTCAGTTGCAATGAGTACTAGGAAATGTCTAAAGTTTTATATGTATAAATGGTATTTTCCTTCTGATGCAACTTGAGTTCATTTATTTTACGTGGTGTCAAAGATTAAAATTATATTTCCAGCTACAAATCAATGAATCTGAAAGTTCTTTACAGCTTGGACTTCTGACAATTTGGCTGGGAAACCAAGGATCATCCCAAAGCTGACCTTTATTGTTTGCTGTAAATGGAAAATCATATGTTATCATTTGATTTCACCATTGAGTTCTCAATTTTCAGGTTGAAGCAAAGAAGGCTGTTCCCAGGGACGATCAGCACATTCTAAATAGAAACACTAGTAGCATTCATGGATCTCCAGGGCCTGGACGCACAAAAAAGATTTTTGTTGGAGGTTTAGCATCCACAGTTACAGAGAGCGACTTTAAGAAGTACTTCGATCAGTTTGGTATGATTACTGATGTTGTGGTAATGTATGATCACAACACCCAAAGGCCGAGAGGCTTTGGGTTCATCACTTATGATTCGGAGGAGGCTGTGGACAGGGTTTTGCATAAAACCTTTCATGAACTCAACGGTAAAATGGTAGAGGTTAAGCGTGCAGTACCCAAAGAGCTATCCCCAGGGCCCAGCCGGAGCCCTCTGGTCGGATTTAACTATGGCTTCAGTAGGGCCAATAGCTTCCTTAATAGCTATGCTCAGGGATATAATATGAGCTCAGTTGGAGGCTACGGAGTTAGGATGGATGGTAGATTTAGTCCGGTTGCCAGTGGACGAAGTGGGTTTCCTCCCTTTGGTAACCCTGGCTATGGAATGGGTATGAATTTGGAGCCGGGTTTGAGTCCAAGCTATGGTGGGAGTTCCAACTTCAGTAACAATCTTGGATATGGCCGAATGTTGAGTCCTTATTATAGTGGCAATACAAACAGGTATAATACTCCTATTGGGTATAGTGGGGGTAATGGAAGAAGCGATTCTGTTTTAAGCTTGACAACTCGGAATGTATGGGGAAATGGGGGTCTTAACAATGCCACAAACAATGCCAGCCCTAGTGCTTACCTGGGCTCTGGAAGTGAAAGTTTTGGAGTCTCATTTGGAAATAATGGAGCAAATTGGGGTTCTTCTCCTATTTCATCTCAAGGTGGTGGGAATGCTTCTGGCTATACTAGTGGAAATCTTGGATATGGGAGTGCAGATAGCAGCTATGGGTTGGCAAGGGGAGGATATGGAAGAAACAGTGTTACCACAACTGGTGTAGCCCCGGCATCATCATTTGCTGCATCTACTGGTGGTTATGAGGGGTCCTATGGTGACCTGTATCGTGGTGGTTCAGTTTATGGTGATCCAACTTGGCGGTCTGCTACTCCTGAACTGGATGGTTCTGGCACATTTGGCTATGGGCTCGGCAGTGCAGCCTCAGATGTTACAGCCAAAAGTTCTGAAGATTATATTGGAAGTTATAGTGTTACAAATAGACAATCAAATAGAGGTAACACTGCTTTCTTAGCTCCATTAGATGTCTTTTTTCCTGTCTCAATTAATTAATTTCTGTGCATCATAAACTTTAGATTCAGGTTAAAACTTTGTCAAATTCAAGGATACACATATATAGATATAGATATAGGTATGCTATTATAAGGTGCACCTTACGTGACTTTGTATAAGGTGATGTGTTTTTAGCCAACAAAGGATAGGTATTTTGAGGAGCCAACTGTTGGATTAGATCCTAATCTTATGTATGCCATGCATGCCAAAAATCATATTGATCGTTGGTTTCTCAAAAATGTCACAGTGAAAAGCTGTTTGATAGTTTTTCATAGTCAGTATTTTGAGAAACCGCCTTGTTGGATCATTGGGATTTTTGGCATGCATGACATGCATAAGATTAGGATCTAATCCAATAGTCGGCTTCTCAAAATACCTATCCCACATTGGCTAAAAACAGGTCATCTTATGCAAAGTTGTGTACGTAAGATGCACCTTATAATAGATTAATAGCATGCTTGTACACTCACACACACACACATGAATATGATCAGGTAAGGACGTCCTTACCTATCTCATCGTTAGCCCACCCCTGTTGGGAGCCATAGGATAGGTATTTTGAAAAACTGACCGTTGGATTAGACAATCTTCTTATGCATGTCATGTCTGCCAAAAATTACTTTCCTGGAATTTATAGAATTTTTTGTTTAAGCTTAGTATATTAGATATTCAACCGCTATTTTGGGTGACAATTTGGTCCATCCAAAAGTGCGACTAATTCTTGGATGGTGGTAGACATTTAACCTTACAAATGGAGAATACGGTCTCATAGCCCTTAGCTCATGATACTAATAACTTTGAGTTCCCAAACACTGACTTGTTGCATATAGTTATCAATCTAAAGTGTGACTAATTTTAAGACCAAGATAGCAATCTTGATCTTGGTGCCCTTTATCTTGTGATCATATTCTCAAGATGAATGTGGGGTTTTACGTCGTTTTGTACATTGATGCTCAAATTCCTTAATACTGGTTAATTCTTAAGGTGTAAAGCGCACGCACCTTACCTCTTGAGACCATCTTCATCCTAAGAAATGCTACTTCTACATGCATACGCATATGTATGTAATTGGGCCAGCTCTTGATTTGTGACAAAAATATCATACTAATTGGATAATCTGAACCATTTAACTGATATAGTTTTCCCTGATTATTTGATGTCAAAAAGTAGGCATTTGGGATTAAACAATAAATGATATTAATTGGTAATTGTGTTTTTTTGGGACAATGCTGCAGGAATTGCTACCTAGGAGACTCATTATTTGGATATCAAAAGGTAATTGTAGGTGAAGAGAATCTGGTGACACAGGTGAAGGACTGTGAATTTCATACCTCTCCCTCATTAATATCTTTTCAGCTTGTAAGGAAGTTGATCGTGTAGAGCTAACGGGGGGTTCTTCATTTGAAGTATACAAATTCAGAGAGAAAGCAGTTTACAAGGGATTTTGTGTAAGGTTTGAGATTTGATTTTTCATTTTTAACTTTAGGTTCCTTCTTGGCATTTGATTGAGATGTAAAATCAGATTGCGGGATATACTCAGAAAACATTGGTTCCAAGTTCCAACTAATGTACCGTGCGTCTCCGGCGAGGCGTACCGCCGTAGTACATGAAAAATAGAGTTTTATTTTTTTATTTTTTTTTCTCTGCTTTAATGTCTGGCAAAGTTGCTGGTGCTTGTCCTTATATTTTTTTTCCTTTTTTCTGGGATTTGTTTTTTCTCTCTCAGATTGTACGCGAGGTTCTGTTTGATTTACTAGTGTGAAACATTAGAGGGATACCCATCTAGGATCCCCGATAAATAAGTTACGAAATATTCTGATTCATTTTACATTGAAGACTGTTTATTCCACTAGTTTTAAGTATTCATTTTGTGTGTGAAATGGTTGTTTTATTGAGGTCTTTACCCTGCTTGATATGATAATGACACCTTGTAGTGCAAGGATACTCGGAAATAATGAGGAAAAGGGAAGGAAAATGTTGAAAATTGCAAAGAAATAGATCCATTATAAAACTTTTCTCATTCCTTTCTGTTACTCCTTGTAAGATATTTCTACTTGTTTAAACCCTTCATTTGCCTATGAATTATAAATGTTTTATTTCACTCTTTACCTTGCTTGATATGATAATGACATCTCGTAGTGCAACTTTTGATGCTTTGTTTGGATATTCGGAAAGAGCGAAGGAAATGAAAGGAAAATACTGAAAACTATATTGAAATTGATCTATTTTTAAAACCCTTTCCGAGATCCAAACAGAGACATTTCCAGTGAAAAATTTCGTGATGCAGTCATTGTCCTGTTTTTCATGGGTTTTGTGCCAATAGATTATCAGTTTCTGATCTTCAAGGCTGGTCTGTGTGGCTAATACTGACTCTTATCCAAACCACCACATCGAACATATGTTCTGTTTGGGCTTTCAAATCACTTTTCATTTGGGTTTTTATATTTCAGGTCCCTCAAATCAAATATAATAATTGTGGCCCTCTCTTTCTCTGTTGAGACAGATGGGAATGTGTTGCCCATTCCCCACTGATTGTAAGATACATATGTGACATTTATGACAATGCCTTTGAATGATTTCTGGCCCCACTGGTTCCCCTCCACTTATGGAGCACACAGCATTAGGCTGACCAGTTTCAAAAAGCCAGACCCTACTCGACAATGGGATTACATTTGTGGTTAACTTAGATAAGATTTAGTAAGGAAAATGCTATGCATCCCACCAAGTAAATCTTAATTCTATCCGTTTTTTTTTTTTTTTTTTTTTTAACCAGAGAAGAGGGTGGTAAGCATCATAGACGGAATTAGCATCTCAACTAGGTTAGCTAGCACTCTAACCCCTTGCAATCATATGCCATAAACCCAAAATATTATTAAAAAAGAAAAAAAATGCAATACATCAAAAAAGAAGAAATAAATAAATTAATATTTGATCTTGGTGACTTATGTTATCACAGTCCAGCTTACAAAAGAAGAATTAAAAAAATTAAATAATGAACATATAGTTAGTTAATCTTGACATATTTCTATTCAACTCTGAGAAAAAAAATATTCATTATCTGCACGTCACCAAGTAAGAGATGGAAAATAAATAGTTTTATTACTAGTAAAAGAAAATGAGATAAGTCCAATTTTTTGGTTAAGAATTGTCATATAAGTTTCGGACTACCCAAACCCAACTTCACATTGTATGGGCCGCGGTCCAATTTTGTGCTTTCATGCTCATTTTGTTCGTTTTTTGGCCTCAAGCAATGCTTTTTATGGCTTTTGGATGTCCCATGGCAATTCACAAAGACCATTATATTTCTTTTTTCTTTTTATTTTGATATACAGGTATTCAGGGTCAGTTTGTGCACACTAGACTAAATCATGCATCTCGAATAAGGCTTGCACTTTGCAGTCCGTGGCCCCAGATATTAGCAGCTAATGGAAGTCCAACACGGGACCAGGGGACTTGGTACGCCCTTAACCATGCTTGCTATAAATCATTATCTAAAGAACTTCAACGTTAATTTTAGAATATCATGAAAGAAATCTCTTGCTTTCATTTCTCCAAATGCTTAATTTTCAACAATGATTCATAATCTGTGTAGAGAGAGAGAGAGTGGGAGTAATGATTGCATCTGCAATTCATTTTCACTTGATGGGATTTACTTAAGGTTGGTTGGATTTAATTGTACAGTTCAAATTTGCTGTATAAAAGACAATTCGATCAAAATCAATTTTAAAATTCATAATTTATTAAACGGAGCCTTGTAATAACTAATAAGTTCTCTCAATTTGTTTTCCAACTGTGGTGCATAAAAATCACTGTGACATGATTTTCTACTCCACCCATCTAATCAAAACCTATTTTCAACGGTCCTGATCGCACTGCCCAGGTACAAGTGGAACCTTTTGGCAAATATCGAGGCATGTCTGCAATTTGTTGAGTAGCTGCAAGGGCGTGTTTGGTCCGTCCTTGAAATGAAATCATGCCATTGTATTTTTCAAATTAAAAATGAATCCATTTTTGTTCTCCTTTGCATTAGAGAAGCTTATGCTTTTTTGCTAACAATAGGGTCAATATCTTCATTTTCTGTACCGACCCAATTCAAAAGGACATCAATTTGTGCCTCTAAATGCCAAAAAAAAAAAAAAAAAAAAATCCAAACGCGCCCTATCTTGATTCAAAATTAAGAGGATTGTTTGCATTATTAGGATCCCTTAAAGAGAGGTTCATTTGTCTTAACACTCATTTGCTTTATAGGATTCCATATCCTTTCCAATGGGAAAAGAAGAGAAAGGAGAGTAGAATTTCTAACAGGTAGCCCAAAAAAGGTTCAAAAGGTAAACATCTTCATGTCCTACAAACCTAAAAAGTCTTCATCCCCTCTGGACAGCTACTTTTTTTGGTAACCACAGGCCTTGTAGCCTAGTTTTGAAAATTGGGATGGAAAAAATCCTATTCTATAAGGTAAGGTGTAGAATTATATGATGTTCTTGTTTGCATATGAGAATTTCTTTAATGAACCCGATTCTGATTGTTTGGGGAACATGAAAACCTAATCAATTGAATGTGAGTCTGACCGATCTTTTTTTCGGTAAATTTGTTCAACCTTGTTAAAAAAAATAAGGCATAAACACAGTTTTCTTTTTTATTTTTTCAAACCGCCATAAGTGGATTTATTTTAAAAGTAAATAGTTGTAATAGAGTAAATCTAACATAATCCAATTTTTTAGAATTCCTAAAAGAGGTCCTAAGTGTTATCAAATTCTCTCATGTACAATAAATCGACAATCAGACGGTTGAGGGTTTTCCAATGTCCTAACAAATAGCCCTGTACCTGTGATATCATGTAAAACAACAAGAAAGTTCCATTGATGAAGACTTAATAATATGGCATAGTCCCTATACCCATATGATGGAACCACATTTCCTAATTCAGAAAGATGAATGGCTCGTCCGATTACTACCGATGGACCATCATGCACAGGATCAGTGCAAACTTGCAAAGCATAACAAAAGCAAAAATCACAGTAAAAAGAAATCCATACCTTTGAGAAAAGACTGCAGAAAAGAATACCTTCATAACTAAGTAGAGCATATAACATAAAGAACATCAATATAGATGAAGCTCCCTGCATTTTTCTTTTCCAGTCATGGATAGCATTGTCAATTCTAGACAGAAAGGAGTAATTTCAGGCATCTTACTGAAAAAAGGTATGCCATGTGCCCATTACTCTACAATTTAATTGAGGAACAGTTAAAATCAGCTAACCCCATTTTCTAAAATTGTCCTTTTTGATGATATATATATATTGATCATGATATCATCACGAGACAATCGTCCATAATTCTTTATGTAAAGCACAAGCTGGTAAAGAGTTCTCACCATACCAATGGCATCAAGCCAGAACCTCAAAGATCTCCAATGGGTTCTGCAAATGATCAAATCTGAAAACATCAACCTGCATGACATCTCCTTCTACCTCTCACAGCCCACTTCAGGTTGTTACCAAGAAACAGAGAATTCTATGAACATAAACATCTCCAAGGACAGCATTTTATACCTCTCCCACTTCCTAACAGTGTTGGGAACAGCTAAAAACATTCAATCATGCTTGCGAAACTTGGAGTTCCATCGAGTTGAATGGGAATTACAACAAGTACGAAATCTTGGAGTGTTGGTTGAGAATAACTCGAATATCAAGCAAATTGTGTTTCGAAGAAACAGGTTCAATAGGGAATGTTTATTAGAGCTATCAGAGATTCTGAAGAGAAATGGAGCAATGAAAGAAATCATGTTCTCTGAATCGGGTATTGGGTCGAATGGAGCTGGCCTGCTAGCTTCAGCTCTTAAGGTGAATGATAGCTTGGAAGAGTTGCAGATATGGGAAGACTCAATTGGGTCGAAAGGGGCAGAAGAGCTCTCGAAGATGATTGAAGTGAACTCAACATTAAAGCTGTTGACAATTTTTGACTCAAGCTCAATCACAGCAACCCCTCTTATTTCAGCAGTTTTAGCAAGGAATAGAGCCATGGAAGTTCATGTTTGGAGTGGAGAAAATGGAGAAAAAAGTTCCAAGGTGGTTGAATTTGTACCTGAGAACAGCACACTTCGAATTTATCGGCTTGATGTTTCAGGATCTTGCAGGGTTGCTTGCGCTTTGGGTTTGAACTTGACAGTCAAATCACTCGACATGACTGGAGTTCGGCTGAAATCCCGGTGGGCTAAGGAGTTTCGATGGGTTTTGGAACAGAACCAAAGCCTCAAAGAAGTGAACTTATCAAAAGCTTGCCTTAAGGACAAGGGAATAGTATATGTTGCAGCTGGACTTTTCAAGAACCAGAGTTTGGAAAGCTTATATCTTGATGGAAACTGGTTTAGTGGGATAGGTGTAGAACATTTACTCTGTCCTTTGAGCAGGTTCTCGGCTCTGCAAAACCAAGCAAACATAACTCTAAAGTCGGTAACTTTTGGAGGACGAAGAACAAAGATTGGAAGGGACGGACTCGTAGCCATCTTACAGATGCTGACAACGAACCAAAGTGTGACCCGGTTGGGAATATATGACGATGTCAGCTTGAGACCAGAAGATTTTATCAAAATCTTCAGGAGCTTGGAAAGAAATGCCACTTTGAGATACTTGTCTTTGCAGGGTTGCAAAGGGGTTGGAGGAGAGTTGCTACTGCAGACAATAATGGAGACTCTACAAGTAAATCCTTGGATAGAAGACATTGACCTCTCAAGAACACCGCTGCAGAACTTAGGGAAGACCGAAGGGATCTATCAAAAATTGGGTCAGAATGGGAGAGCTGAACCAGAAATGGATTTGCTCAAGGACATGCCACTAACAGAACCCAAAAGCTGTAGAGTCTTCTTCTGTGGGCAAGAATATGCAGGTAACTTTGCAAACATTTTAGTTGAAGAATCTGAATTCCACTCATCTTTTTCCAGAGCTTGGAATTCAAGATTGAAAATAATTTTTTCTTTGGATTCATAATTGCAGGTAAAACTACACTCTGTAATTCCGTATCACAAAATGTCACTTCTTCAAAGCTTCCTTACATAGACCAAGTCAGAACTATAGTGCACCCAGTTGAGCAAGCTGTTAAACCAGTAGGCATGAAGATCAAAACCTTCAAAGATGAAGACACAAAAATTTCAATATGGAATCTGGCTGGTCAGCATGAATTCTATTCCCTCCATGATCTCATGTTCCCGGGGCATGGGAGTGCATCATTCTTCCTGATCATATCCAGTTTGTTCAGGAAACCCAGCAACAGAGAACCGAAAAACCCAGAAGAGATAGAAGAGGACCTCCAGTACTGGCTCAGATTCGTAGTCTCCAACTCGAGAAGAGCAGCCCAACAATGCATGCTGCCAAATGTGACTGTAGTTCTCACACATTTCGACAAAGTCAATCAACCATCACAGAATTTACAGGCCATCGTAAATTCAGTTCAAAGATTGAGAGACAAATTCCAAGGGTTTGTTGAGTTTTATCCAACTGTTTTCACAATTGATGCAAGATCATCTGCCTCAGTAAGCAAGCTTACCCAACACCTCCGAAAGACAAGCAAGACAATTCTCCAAAGAGTCCCTCGAGTTTATGAGCTTTGCAATGATCTGATACAAATTCTATCAGACTGGAGATCAGAGAATTACAACAAACCAGCCATGAAGTGGAAAGAGTTCGATGAGTTATGCCAGGTTAAGGTTCCATCCTTGAGAATTCGATCTAGACATGATAACAAAGAGAAGATGGAAATGAGGAGGCAAGCCACTGCTAGTTGTCTTCATCACATAGGTGAGGTGATTTATTTCAATGAACTTGGATTTTTAATCTTAGATTGTGAGTGGTTCTGTGGTGAAGTGCTTGGCCAACTCATTAGCTTAGATGTTAGAAAGCAAAGCTCAACAGAGAAGAATGGATTCATTAGCAGGAAAGAATTGGAAAAGATTCTACGAAGAAATTTACAGAGCCAAATACCTGGAATGGGTTCAAAGGTATTTGAGAACTTGGAGGCCAGTGATCTTGTGAGGATGATGCTGAAACTGGAACTGTGTTATGAACAAGATCCAACGGATCCAAATTCTCTACTACTGATCCCCTCAATTCTTGAAGAAGGCAGGGGAAGGCCGCAGAGATGGCAGTTAAGCACACCTGACTGCCTTTATGCAGGGCGACACCTCGAATGTGATGATTCAAGCCACATGTTCCTCACACCAGGCTTCTTTCCTCGCTTACAGGCAAGAGTTTCTTTTGTTTTCTTTCTTTTTCTTTTTCTTTTTTTCCTTTTTTCTTTTGCTTTTCCTTTGCTAGAAAGAGTCTTGAATTCTCTCCAATTACTGGATATGCACAAGATCATGGAAAATGAGCTTCAAACATTACAAATATTACACAAGCACGAACATTCAGAAAACCTACATTCATTCAAAAGGAACTTCACTAGGAGTATAGTAACACATGTAACATATTAAAAATACAGTGTTTATGTGTAGAAAAAATAAATTAAAATTCGGGCTTTAAAACCATGAGAAGAAAAACTGAACAGGGACCTTGATGCTTTGATTCTTCAATTTTACATATCAATGCTATTCCTGTGCCTCGCATGACTAGGTTCCTAGCATGTCTGTC
Source organism: Hamamelis virginiana (assembly GCA_017140935.1). NCBI lineage: Eukaryota > Viridiplantae > Streptophyta > Magnoliopsida > Saxifragales > Hamamelidaceae > Hamamelis > Hamamelis virginiana. The sequence continues at coordinate 63,237 of JAESVK010001228.1, forward strand.
TGATTTTTCTTCTATACTTCCTCTAATGACTTCTCAGATGACACTAGTAGCTTTACACTAATTTGGTTATTATTACTTGCTAATCAATTACTTGAAGTATCATATCTTTCAATTCATTAGGGTTTAGGGATATGTGGGAGCCTGAGTGTGTTAGTTGAATGGAAGAGGAGTTTAATCTCAGAGAAAAAATGAGGAGAGTTGATAAATAATGAACAAAAGAGGCCTATGGTACCATTAAGACATTGAATTTTAAAGCTAAAATTGTTGAGAGAAAACACTGATATCACTTCTAAGTAGTAACCAAATCTCCTTTTTTTTTTTTTTTTTTTTTTTGGCGAACCAGGTGCATCTTCACAACAAAATTGTTGGGTCAATGAACCAACATGGAGCAACTTACAGTCTTGAGAAATACCTCATCTCAATAAATATCAATGGTATTTATGTCAGAGTAGAACTTGGAGGACAGTTGGGTTACTATGTTGATATCCTTGCATGCTCCACCAATAACCTGACCGAAACCCTCAGACTCATACAGCAGCTCATTATTCCGGCTATCCAGAGCCTCTGCCATGGTGTCACATTGACTGAAAATATTCTTCGGCCAGAATGTGTTAGAAATTTGACACCCCCCAGATACAGGAAAAATCAAGTTGTGTCACTGCAACGAGTGAAACAGGCACTACTCTCAGTTCCTGCAGAAAGCATGTACGACTATCAGCACACCTGGGGTCAAGTCTCAGACTCTGGCAGATCTATTCTAAGAGCTGGTTTTGATTTTGCCCGAGACCTCCTATCAGATGATGACTTCCGGGAAGTACTGCATCGAAGATACCATGATCTATACAACCTTGCTGTGGAACTGCAAGTCCCACCAGAAGACAACCCAGATGGAACGGGAAACCCTCTAGCAACTGGGGAAGAACCTGACAGCAGAGTTGAAGCGTCATTTGGAGGAATTGCCAAGGGAGTGGAAGAAGTTTTGAAGAGACTGAAGATCATTGAACAGGAAATTAGAGATATAAAGCAGGAGATTCAAGGGATGAGATACTATGAACACAGACTCTTGATAGAGCTGCATCGTAAAGTGAACTACCTCGTGAACTATAATGTCCAACTAGAAGAAAGAAAAGTACCCAACATGTTCTATTTTGTCAGAACAGAGAACTACTCGAGACGATTGGTCACCAACATGATTTCTGGCATGGCAGCACTCCGGCTGCACATGTTATGTGAATTCCGAGGAGAAATGCATGTGGTGGAAGATCAGATAGGCTGCGAACTGATGCAGGTTGATAATAGGGCTGTAATGTGTTTGGCTCCATATATGAAGAAATTCATGAAACTGTTAACATTTGCTCTCAAAATTGGAGCTCATTTGGCAGTTGGGATGGGAGAAATGATACCAGACTTGAGCAGAGAAGTTGCCCATTTGGTTGACTCTTCCCTTATTGCTGGGGCAGCGGGGGCAGTTGCTGCTGGGGCTGTGGGGGCTGCAGCTGCTGGGCGTATTGAGGGAAGTAGGAACAGAGGCAGGACCAGAGAAGGCTCAAGGGATATTCAGCAAGATATGAGAACCGCACAACAATGGGTTGTGGACTTTTTAAGGGATCGGAGGTGCTCAACTGGAAGAGAAATTGCAGAGAAGTTTGGATTATGGAGAGTCAGGTACAGGGATGATGGAAGAATTGCATGGATCTGCAGGAGGCACATTAACATTAGAGCAAATGAAATAATTGAAGTACCCATTTGACATTTTGCAAGTAGCTAAGAGGGCCGAAGGAATGGAAGAGCTTCTTCTTCTTCTTCTTCTTCTTCTTTTCTGTTCTTTTTCCCTGTCCATTTGCTCTTTTCTTTTTTTCTTTTTTCTTTTTCTTTTTTTTTTTTTTTTTTTTTTTTTGG
>JAESVK010001228.1:65235-97684 GCA_017140935.1 Hamamelis virginiana
GTATATGTACTTTTATGAGAACCATGGTTTTCAGTAATAACTGAAATCTGATCAACAATGTTCCCATTTGATTGACAAAAATAATTAACAAAAGTGGTCCAAAATTTATAGAGTTGCAAAGCTACACTCATTGGAATAGAATATCCGATGGAGATGTATAAAACTTGGTGGATTTTGACTTGGATTTTGTTAAATGGCTAAAACCAAAATCAAAGATGCTTTGGCCTAATTCCACTTTCGGCCTTGAAATCATTATGTGAATGTAGGAACCAATTATAATCCATATAATCACATACATTACCCCAGTTGTCAAAAAGGATATGATTTCACAATCATTGAAAGTCGAAACCACAACAAAGAAAAAGTAAATTAATGCTCATTTTCACATCAGTAATGGCTAGTAGCAAGAAAGAACAAAGTTAAAAACGAAACAAATTCATATATACTGATAGCTGATGTAAACAGAACAAAGCTTGTAATGCATACAAGTCGTGATTTCCCGTCATCTAGAGCATCTCAGCATATACAAAGGGAAACAACACACCACTTACTACATTATTACACTCCACCACTAGTATTAGTCTTGATTCTAAAATCTAGAAGTCACCTGTGTGCCCTCCTCTGACCCAGTGAAACAGAAGCTCAGAAGAAAGCTCTACTCCCATAGAACACTCGACCGCCAGTGTTCTTTGATGCCTGTAATTTCTGGTCAGAGCTTGAATTTCCAGAATTAGTTGAACCATTTTCAATGTCCATTGGAAGCTTCATCTTTGCCAATGACTCGGTGAATTGCTGCATGCTTTTCATGTACATGTCTACTATGTCCTGCTGCACCATCTTTTGCTCTGGCTCAACGTTTACAGAAGGAGCAGGCTTCACAATAGTATCACTTATCACCCCGCCAGATGAATCACTCTCTCCATCACCAGCATCTGCATTTTTCTCTTTCAGAGGTGAAACATGTTCCTGATTTGGAGATTTTGAAGCCCCAGGAGTATCACAGAAGGATTGAGAGCTTGCAGGAAGTGAAGCAGATGGAGACCCATTAGTTGATACACTACTAGGAGGAGAGTCCTGCTTCAGAAGCCGGATCGAATCTACGGCACCTGTTGAGAAGCTTTCCACAACCTGAACCCCAATTTCTGAACTGAGGTGATCAGTATCCGAAGAGACCAAGCTCTCTGAGCTCTGAGAGTCCACATTATCACATTGGATCCCAAAGTACTCTGAAACCATCATTTGGTTTTCATTCACAATCTTTGGATCAGGGAACTCAATCTTATCATAATCACTGGACTGCGACTCAGCTATTTCCGAATCCTGCACAGCTGCATTTGTAGCCATAGCTGTCGGAAAGGCAGGAATCGCCATCACTTCCGGTGAAGCTCCATTGTAGGAGAGAGTCAACTGGACAAAACCCGCCGGGGAATGGAACAGATCAGTGGAAGAGAGGGAAAACTCTTTCTCTAACTTTCCATTCTTAACTACAACTTCAGATAGAGGCACCAAAGCAAAACCCAGTAACTGGTCTTCAAGATAATTCTTCACTCTGCTCAGCATCCATATCTCACATTTGAGAGAGGACTCTACTGTTCGAACACCGACTCGAAGATTCTGATTAAATACCGGATTCCTTCCACCACCATTGATAATCTGGGTGGAGACTGTGTTTTCAGGATCACTAGTCAAACAAAGTTTAGCATAAACATCTTGCTTCTGGTATATGCAGATGTTATGGATGTCCCTAGCTTGATGTATGTAAACCTCAAGAACACCAATGAAGGCCTCTGAGTTACATACACCAGCTTCCTTGTAGACCTCAATTCCCCTAGATAAGCAACCAGAACTCCGAACAAAAATATCGGATTTGTGCTTCACGGCGTCAGGGCCGACAGGGGAGCTCCTGAATGGTGACACAACAGACTGAGGGGAGTCCATGATAACAACACGAAATTAGACCTGGAAAAGCAGAAAACACAATTGTATTGGATAACCAATTTACTACAGAACGAAACCCTACTTAGATAATCCTACTCTCTTAATCAAACCAACCAAATTGAAGACTATTCTGATTTCTTAGAACTCAAGACTCAATATTAAGAGCTAATCCCCACAAAACCCTAATTTTGAACTTAAGGACTCTTTCTCTACTAGAAAAACCCTAGGACCCAAGACCCACAAATTGCAAGCCAAATTATGAACTATTATGGTTCTAAGAACTAACAACCCCAAATCCAAACCCTAGCTTGAGCTGAAATAAATTCAAATACTCAAAACCCAGTAGCCAAAAACCCTCAAAATGACACCTTTCAGATGAACTACACTCAAAATCCAAACCCAAACACAAGCAAAAGCCAAACTGAGCACCAACCCCAAATTCCAAAACCCTAAACCACAAACCCTCAAAACCCAAGAGACGAAACCCCAAAAAACATGAGACCTATGAGATGAACTCCTCCAAGTCCCAGCCTCAAACTTTAAAACAAGCAAAAACCCATCAACAGATTCCAATAAAGCTACCACTTTTACTTCACAGAACCACTGTTACCGGAATCCAAGGGAGTAAAAACAGGGAAAGACAAAAAAGCTCAAAGCACAATAACCCATGATAGCATATCACAGAATTCGAAGATGACTCAAATTCAACTTGAACCCTTCAAAAAGCACATGAATGAACAGATAACTCAAAGCACAAAGATAGAGAAAAAGTTAATTAAAAAAGAAAAAACAAGTTATGGGTTTGTTCTCTTTTTCCTTGCCTTTGGCTTGAAAGTCAAAGTGATTTTGTGTGTAATCTATAGCTCCAATCCAAGATCTGCAGTCGACCCAGTTCGTGAATCGAGATGTCTTTGTTATGCGCTGCAAAATACACACAAGAATGAGAATGATAACTACTGAAATTCTGGAACTGTTGAAGATTGTCGGAAGCCTCTGTATATGTGTATGGGCTCAGTATTTTAACTATATATAAATTTTCCAACTATTATATTGTATAATATTCCCTTATTTATATAATCAATTATCTAATATATATATATATTTATTTATTATCCGCAGGATAGGTGATGAGGCATCTGCTACAGCGACACCGACCCACGCGTTCACATCAGCGGACCAATCAGTAGAGATTTTAATGCGTATTTGCAGGAAGGACATAACAACGGTTATAAAACGTTACTGCAGCAGTCTGCAGTACGGTTTGTAACGTTAAATGCATTGTCTGGTTCTTAGTATGTGAAGAAAAATTGACATCCAAATTTATTGTTTTAATAGGACCCTTCATTTAACATATTAATTGTATTATGAATCACCTTTATTTGATGAGCTTCAACATTCATTGCAAAACTTCTTTCCATAAACTATATATATATAAAATCAAAAACAAATTAAAATTTAGTTATCTTTTTATTTACCAAATGAAGTGATATAATAGGGAGCGGGGTACAATATTTATAGCTCACTAACGCGGTTGCTATATTAATTGCGATATATATTTATTATTATATTGATATGGCAATTAATATAACAAATTATACTTCATATTAATTAGCATATCATATATATATATATATATATGGGACTAAATTAGCATGCCATTTTATACTAAGAAATTTGTAGACCCAATCAGAGAGCAAGTTCTTTTAACTATAAATATTCAATGTGAAATTTGTAGATTACAATGTTTCCAAATCCTTAGCTCCACCACTGGGTAAGGGCCACAAGTTTTACCATTTGGCTTGAATGGGGATGCAGATTCTCTGCTTGGGTATGCTTGGTGCTTGGGTGATGTGGCATGATCTGTATAGTCTGTACATCACCCGATGAAAAGTAGACCATCCAGATCATGCTACATCACCCAAGCAAACCCAAGTCCAAATAGAAGATCCGGATGCCTTGAATGGTGCTTTAACTTTAATTACATTGCTTTTGTCCAAGTTTTCTAGCTAATTATTTAATAATGCAAGAATAATAAAAGCAGGACAAATTTGCAGTTTACTTTTCAGTGTGTTCTAGATGATGTTTAGTCTTGGGCTGTTTGACATTTCTTGAGGGGGAGTGTTTGGATGTCTTAAAAAAATGAATCCATTATATCATGCGTGACTAATTGAAAAGTGTCCTGGTTTTTCATGGCATGTGTCCAAATCTTAAATAAGTGATGGCCTACTATAAGAAAATATGAAACTCCAATCAATCCACACAAGAGATTTTATTTCAAGTATTTAGGGTCGGCTTGCCGAATGTTTTCTTCCATTTTTGTTCATGTAAGACATATATATATATGTATCCCTAGTCAAATCATAAGTCATGATCATCAATATTGTTTCCGTGTTGGTTTCTTCTATTTTCTAATAAGGGAAAAGTTTGGAATTTAGAATCTCATTTTGTATTAGGAAAAAAATCGATTTGATCGGTGCGTGGTTGGTACTTGATATCAACTATGTATATATGCAAGGTGGATCTAGTGTGCACCACGCACATGCGTGCCGGTGCATCACAGCAGTCCATGATGCATTTGCACTGGCGCGCTGGGGCGGAGCCAGACTTTTCTATCAGGGGTACTGAAACTTTAAAAATTCAAAAATTTTAAAGTTTGAGCATGAAAAATATATTAAAAGTCAAGACTAATATTTTATATAATATATAAGATACAAGAAAATTATATTAAAAGTCAAAATATCTCTATCTCCCTTTCTCTCTACCAATTCAATCACTATATGGGGTGCCATCTAGCAGTACCCTCTTGCAAACGATAGAGATGTGTGTTATATAAAACATAGGGTAGAAGCCTTTTTGAAAAGTTAGGGGGTGCCATGGCACCCTTGACCTATATGTCGCTTCGCCACTGTTGGTGCGTGCAATGCACGGACGGCTGTGATGCAACGAAAACTATAGTGCATGTTCGAATATGTTTTCAAAGATTGATTTAGTGTGTGTATAAACTTTTACTTGTGAGACAAGTGAGTGAAATTTTATGTATGGTGCAAATCATATCAGTTGATCTTGCATGCTTTATCAAACGTTCCACACAAGTCAAGACTACTGTATCCATAAATGTGTGTGTGTATAACACACATGGATGATTCAAGATTCCAATCCAAGGGCTTGTGTTCTTAGCTCACTTTAATTAAAGTCAAGTACCCCTGAATAGAACATTTATATATATATAATATGAGAATTTTAGAAAATCAACCGTTGGATTAGATATTCTTCCAATGTATGACATGCATGCCAAAAATCCCATTCAGTTGGTAGTCAGTTTCTAAAATACAGATCGTAAAAAACTGTGATTGTTGCCAGCTAAATGTGATTTTTGGCATGCATATCATACATTTCGACGAACCGACCGTTGGATTCAATAAATTTTTTATACATGTCATGTATGCCCAAAATCATAGTGATCCAACGGTTAGATTGTAAGAAATATCACTATGAAAAACTGTTATGAATGTTTTAAATTAATAAAATAATAATAATAGTTCTTCAAAATGATATTTTTCAAAAACTAATTGTTGGATCACTCCGATTTTTTTCATACATGTCAAATATAAAATAAGTATATAATCTAACGGTCTGTTTCTCAAAATATTTGACCTACAATGATATTTAAAAACGTGGTATAAATATAGGTGTCAAAATAAGGTGTAAAAGGAATGTGACCTTTTATATATATATATATATATATATATATATATATATATATATATATATATAAAAGGTGTAAACCTAAATTGTTCTAACTTTTTTAACATGAATCAAGTGGCTCATCATTAATATTGCTAGTGGGGTTCATTGTAGGTGGCCTTGCACCACCTAACATTCTAACATTATATATTTAAATTTTAAAAAATATCTTATACTATTCTCACCTTCATTTTTATTATTTCTCATCAATCGTCGATTCGTCTGATGTCGTTTGAAGTTGTTGTTAGATAAAACAGCATTTTTCTTTAGAAAAATTATACAATAAAATATACAACCTATGACCATTAATTTGGCAAACAATTGGACCATATATTCAATTCTCTCACAGGAAAATATGGACTTATCAACTAAAAAATGACTATTTAAAAGAAAAGTAAAATGTCAGCATAGTTGATATGAGGGCATTTAATACTGTAATTATATATATATAAGAGTGAAAATGACTTTACAAAAAACATTGAAAGAGGTCATTTTCTTTGGGTGCAAAATTGCAAAATGGTTAATGGTTACATTAATCAAAGATGAAGCCTACCTACTAAAAGTAAAAGTTGTAGAATGTAGGAGAATTCCCACTTTAATTGGCAAAAATCCCCCCTAACATCCACTAACTTATAAAGGTGAAATTGAAAGAGCACTATCTTCTTCCTTCCTCCAAGATCTTGTGTTGAATTATTCAAACTAAAGTCCTAATTGTGAAACTAAAACCTGTATAAATCAATGGGTAATGATAATGGTGGGGGTCACTTTCTCTTTATTGCAACTCAGTTGGGATCATTCAATGACTCTTAACAATCTCTTTGAAATTACATAATCCCTCCAAATTAGACTTTTGAAGAGATAGCCCTACTTGACCCCTCTTCCCCTTTTTTTCTAAAAGGTGACAATTGACTTAAAAAAAGCCTCCCCTTCCCCTTGATGGAGATATGGATTCAAACTAACTTTCTCCCTCTAACTCTCTCTCTCTCTCTCATTTTTTTTTTCAAATTAGGGTTACATACCAATAAGTCTTTAAAAGCCTCCCCTTTCCCTTGATCGAGATACAGATTGAAACTCTCTCTCTCTAACTCTCTCTCTCTCTCTCTTTTTATTAGGGTTACATACCCATAAGTCCATAACATAAGTGTTTTATACCACTAAATTGAAGAATTATTTTAACATAATAACTAGACAAACAAATTTGAAATTCTCATGAACTTTATGGTATAAAATTGGATCTCACGGTATAAAGCTCCAAACTCAGGGGCTTTTGGATAATTTTTCATTTTTATTTATTATTATTTATTTTCTTTCTACTTTCTCTCTCTAGATTTTAGAATAGAAAAATGTTTAATTAACATTTATATATCGCTTACCCAAAACACACTTTAATTAATTTTTTAAATTTGGCGTCCCCTTAATTGGGATGTGTCGTGTTTAATGAGCTAATCACTCGTGAGAGGGCACAAAGTCGGACACAATCATATAATATTTATCCAATTTAACTAATCCCACCACTAAACTGGCTTTGCAGTCTACAGAGTTACGGAGTGGTTTGTTGAAATTAAAAGTTAGCTAGGGTGGTTTTGGGTGTCGGTCTGATATTCAAATGATCCTATTTTCTTCTGCATTGTATTTTATAAGAGAGAAAAAATTTGAATTGTCGACCTCTCGTCCGGTTTGCATTAGTTTTTCTTAAAATTATTTATATAATTTAATATTATGTTGGTGTAAGAGTTCCATTTCAAAATTTCATTTGATGACTTGATCTAAGAGATGAAGTGAAAATCTTGTTACTAAACAAATTGACGAGTGATATGATAGTTGGTAAATTTTCATATTAGGAAACTCTCAACTTTTGCCACAATTACTTCTAGTATGAAAATTTTGATATATGAAGACATGATTCAAAATTTGAAATACAAATAAAGAGATGCATGTGAAGGCAGAAGAGATAGTTTTTCAAAAATAATTTTCGCAAAAGCTAATACAAACGGACCTAAAAGATGGAATGATAATCATTTTTAGATAATTTTAATATGATAAAATGGTTGACTAAAGCTAGTCACTTGACTTTTAGCAGAAAAGATGGTTTGGACATAATTTTAAAAACATAGGGCCTGTTTACTTCGTAAAAATTTTCACAATTTTCGTGAAAATTTTCAATAAAAACAGAAAACGGCCTAAAAAATGCGTATACTTGTAAAAAATGAAAACTATTTTCAAGAAAATGAATTCAGTTTTTAAGAAAATGTGAAAACATCAAAAAGATGTTTTTGTATTTTCACAAAAACTGAAAATAAGGATTGTATCGTGGCAATGCTTATAAACATGGAAAAAAAAAATATGTAGACCAACTGTAAAACCAAAAAATGAAATAATAAAACATATAGAGATAATATATAGTTTTAGTAAACACATTTACACTATTTTTAAATTTTGAAAACATTTTTCATTTTTGCAAAGTAAACACATTCTCTAAATTTTGAAAATTGAAAATGAAAACCATTTTTAAAAAATTTTCGTAGAAAATGAAAATTGTGAAAATTTTCATGAAGTAAACAAGCCCATAATATTTAAAAACATAATTTTCCAAAAATAATTTTAAGCAAAATTTAATCCAAACAACCTCATCTTCTCTATTTTAGGCAAAATTTTGATCCTATAATTAGTACTATCATATTCTGAATCTCATCTTCTCTGTTAAACTTATGAGTACTCTTTCAAATCCCTCTTGAATTTTTCTCCCCAAACAACAGCCTCATTGTAAAAAGATAATGAATAAAATAATTTTAATATTTATTTGTTCTATAATTTAAAGTTTTAATATATATATTAAAATTTTGGTTAGATGGGTTGTACTTGGAAGATCTTGTAATAGTGTCTATGGGATCTGGTTTTTGTCAAATTTTGAAATGTGAACCAAGAACAACAAAATATAGACTTTTTCTCCCCTAGCCTCTAGAAAGATTAAGAATAGTCACCAAATCTTGACTCTTCTGAAAAATCAAATTATTAGTAATATAAAGAAACAAAGTGTATCACTACTCTTGTATTATTTAAGTGTCACCCTTTTGACTTTTTTAACACCCTTGTCTCTTCTTACACTTACCTTATCCCACATTCTCCAAAAATATTAATTAATTAATATATATTTATATCTATTATGAAATTAAGAATCCTATTCTCCCTTGCATTATACGCATGCATACTGTTATTATTAATAAATTGACACTTAGTGATGCGAAAGAAACAACGCGAAAATTACACTCATAGGGCATCAATTTAGAACTATGTTACCTGGACTCAATGTGACCATAGTTTGCTAATCTATATATATATATATGAAATGTTCTAATCAGGTATACCTTATTTTAACTAAAGTCAGCTGAGAAATTTAAGTCATTGGATTTCTTTTTATAATAAATCATGCATTAAGTGAAAAGAAATTCAATGGTTTAGATTTCTTAGCTGATTTTAGTTAAAATTAGATATAGCTGACTAGAAGCCCAATTCTACAATATGGAGCCTTGTCTATGAAGCCCAATTTCTTTAAATCTGGACAGACCTTCACATCCAATGCTAACATGCAGATTGGATACAAGCCCAAATCTACAATATGGAGCTGTGTAGTTTTGTCATTTGTGGATTTGGTCCATGTCCACGTTATTGGGTCTTCTCGAATTTGGTAATCGTGGACTACAAATTGTTGGGCCTGAAACATCTTTAATGACAGCTCATGTGACAGTAGCTTTCCTTTTCAATAACCCGCTGCGATGTTTCGAGCCACCGGCCACAACGGCTATATAATTTGAATCTTCGTAGATGGACAAAATAGTCCCCACCTCTCTTCTGTAATGACGACAAGACTCCTTCTCATAATTAACTGTAAAAAGGGGCCTTTTGATCTTAATATTTCCTAGCCCTAGACGTACCACAATTACAATGGCCAATAGTAAACCTTTTAATAAAAATTTCAAAATGATCAAATGATTACGAACAATTGAAATTGGCACTTTTCCATCAATAAGAAATAGACGATGATGGTCCACAATTAATAAAAAACCATTTTTTCTTTTATTGTAATTAAATTCACACATTTTTTATGATAGAAAGTAAATTATTAGCTTATAAAAATTGTTTACTTATATGAATATAGGTCCCATCCTACGAGAGTAAACACAAAGGAAGATAAAAAAATTTTACAGAATGATAAGCATTTTTCTTATATAACTAAATTTGATTTGATTATCTAAAGTTTATGCTATTCATACATTTTTATTTATTTATTATATTTGATATAATTTTTTATTTTGACAGATGCTACAAATTTTTTGAATCTTTGACATAATTATTCCCCAGTCTTGATTAGGATTCTCGCCCACTTAAGCAGAAACGGTAGTTCAACTCCCTTTCCTTAAATTATCTTTATCTACAAGATTCAAAAACTTTGAATCTAATTATTTCTCCTTATAAGAGGTGAGATATAATATATATGCATTTTGAATTCTTTTGATTTTTAATTATTAATTTTGAAAAATTGATCACTTGCTTTCTTCATTTTTTTGAAAAAAAAAAAGGAAAAAAAAAGATTTTGTTTATTTATTTTTCCTAAAAGGCATTCAATATTTAATTACTAACTAATTTTTAGATACAAGTAAGTTAACAGTCAATCCACACCAATTAATACACACAAAAAAAAAAAAATAAATAAATAATCAATTTAAGTAGTTGATCCCATGAGAAAAGAGTTGAGCTCAACCTTCAAACTTAAAATGGCATTTTAGACATTTCACAGTATATTTAGAAACTTCAAACCCTAATAAACGGCACATAAAATTTTAAATTCAATACTCAACGGTCGTCCTCCAAAACTAAAACGTTCCTCTCTTCTCCCCTCTCCACCAACATTTGCAAAATTTGCAGGCTTCAGACTCTCTCTCTAATCTCTCTCTTTAACCACTTTCTCTCTCAATTCCTCACTCTTTTTCAGGTATCTCTCTTTCTAAAACCATGAAAACCAACGCAGAGACCTCCGAGACTGGCTTCCTCGGAAGCATCTCAACCTCATCGATCAGAAACCTCCTTCCCAGATCCGTCTCAACCAAGCACAGCACCAAAAAAGTTCGTGCGAAATCCAGATTCGACCGTGAGAATGTTCCGCCAATCGATTCAAACATTCCGGTCGACCATTCTTTCCCTACTAAATCACCCTCAAACATGGAGAATTTACAGAAAGACACTGCAAGATCTGACGGCCTGAATGAAGTCTCGGTGCCTCTGGATCCTCCGGTTAAGGTACAGGATACATGGAATTTGGATTTTGTTTGAATTTGAAGTTCATTTTGAGTGTGTGTGATTTTTATGATCTTTTTTTGGGGATTAGGTTGTTGTAAGAATTAGACCTGTAAATGATCACGAGAGGGAGGGTGATCGGACGGTTAGGAAGGTTTCTTCTGATACATTATGTGTTGCGGATCGAAGATTTACCTTTGACTCTGTTCTTGATTCAAAATCAAATCAGGTTTGGATCTCTGTCTGTGTATTTCTACGGTTTCTTTTTCATTGATATGTAAATTGAGTTTTTTTTGGTTGATAAGAAAAATTAGGAAAAGAAAAGAGCTCAAAATTTTTGAAGTTTTAAAAACTTCAAAATTTTGTTTCATTTTCTTTTACTCTGTTTTCTCGGCAACCAAACAGGAGGATAATGGAATATTGATTCATAAGCTGTTGTTTGGTTACTACCAGGAAGATATTTTTCAGTTAGTTGGTGTCCCATTGGTGAAAAACGCGTTAGCTGGTTACAACACTTCAATCTTGTCCTACGGGCAGGTACTCACAGATTATGTTTATGTAAACGAAAGAATTTTCATTTTTAGTAGAAGATTATGTAAATGTAAACAAAAGAATATTTATTTCTAGTATTTTTTTATGAATTTCTAAACGAGGAAATGATTTTTTTTGAATTATCACTAGACCGGAAGTGGAAAGACTTACACCATGTGGGGTCCGCCAAGCGCCATGGTTGAGGATCCTTTTACCAGTAGTCGCCAGGGCATTGTTCCTCGCATCTTCCAGATGCTGTTCTCAGAAATTCAGAAAGTAGGTTTTGGTTTTGTTTTGTTTTGTTTTTGTTCCATTTTTTTTTTAAAGAAAAAAAGAAAGAGAGAAGAATGTGAAGAGTTTTGAAATGCCGTGGGTCTTGATTTTTTTGTTTTAATTATCATTCAGGAGCTAGAGAACTCAGAGGGGAAACAGAAAAATTATCAGTGCCGTTGTTCTTTTCTCGAGGTATGTGTTTAGATCTCTTATAAGTGATTGGGCTTGTTTAGTCTCATATAGTAAGGTATTTTGTGTCATCGATTTATGTTCACAGATTTACAATGAACAAATTGGGGATTTACTTGATCCAACCCAGCGGAACCTCCAGGTGGAGATTACTGACCTTTTAATTCTTGAAACTTCTGTCCAGTGGACTTCATTATTTGTATGCTTAACGGTTTTGTTGAACTGTTTCAGATAAAGGATGATGCCAAAAATGGGTTTTATGTAGAGAATTTGACTGAGGAATACGTAACAACCTATGAGGATGTGACTCAAATTTTGATTAAGGTAGGCAATAGGCATGCCTCTCATACAATCAACCTTACTAAGATAGCCCTTTCGATTTCCACGTTCTCTTATGTATTTTCTTTGTTCAGTTACTTAGTTAAATTTCATTTAAATGATGCAGGGGCTTTCGAGTAGAAAAGTTGGAGCAACAAGCATAAATTCCAAGAGCTCTCGATCACATATCGTGTTTACTTGCATCATTGAGTCCTGGTGCAAGGTATTACTGAACATTGGAGTTTATAATTGTCATGACTTAGTTTCAAGAAACTATTTGTGATGAAATTTTTTTTTTCACCGGTTAGACTTGCTCTGATCACACCTTTTTAGTACCTATGGTATTTCAGATTTCATGTTCTAATTTTTTTTTTGGGAAAAAATACTCATGTCGCAGGGGACATCATCAAAATGTTTTAGTAGTTCTAAAACGAGCAGAGTCAGCCTTGTTGATCTTGCTGGAATGGAAAGAAATAAACTTGATGATGCCAGCAGACACTGTGTAAGGGAAGGCAAAAATGTGAAGAAGTCCTTATCACAGCTTGGGTATGATGCCAGGACCTCTATTATGATATTTTTATTACTAGTTGTCAGGCCGCCATTGCTTAGTGATTTGTTGTCATCATCTGAAATAATGTAAAGGAAAATGATCTTAGAAATCTTTATTTACTATTCTCCAGGCAAATAGGGATACTGCTAGTTATCCATAGTTTGATTTACTTCAAGGGCGAGTTTAAGTAATCTTCTATTCATTTTCTTCCCAGACAAATTGGGTGATCTCTTTTGGTGTCACTAGTTATTGCAGTTCAGGTTGATTTAAGCAATCCACATAATATAATCATGTAGTCCTAGATTTTCTATCCCATAATAGCTTAATTCAACAAAACCATATTCCAACTATATGGAGTTGAATATGTAAATCTTTCTCATCATTTTGCTCTATTGGGGGCAATATTTGCAGGTAAATTATAGGCTTATGTCTTTTCTCACAGCCTTGAATCTCTCTCTCTCACACACACACATATTGCCTTCTGATGTTGCCATCATTTCTTATTTGAGGTGCAAGTGTGCAACTATTGGTCTTCATTGCACATTTGACATCATCAAACCATTTCAACCAAGTTTCCTTCTCCTTGTGTGCCACCCTTCAATTCTCAAGAATCCATTTATATTCCTTACCTTTTAACCACTCATCCATCCCAACATCCTAAGTCTAGCTTTTACCTATGGACACGTTATTTCTTCACTGATTAACATTCTTTACCATAAAGCATGGCTTGCCTTGCAACCTTCTTATAAACTTCATCCCTACCCTTAATATTATAATAGATATTTGTTGATCATGCTTCTAAAGCATGTCATCACTAAATCCATCTTGATCTTGTACTGTGGCCAATGTTCCCTTTTATCCCCTGTATGATCAAACAATCCAAGGGAATAAAAGTTGTTACTTCCAGTTTTGGGCATGTTGTGAACATGAACATGGGCGGAGCCATGTTTGGGCTAGGGAGGGCTATAGCCCGCCCCAAATTTGTCAAATTTTATTTATAGTATTCTTAATTTTAGACTCCAGTTCATAAAACTGACCGTTAGATTTGATGCTCCTTTTCTGTATGTCATGCCTGCAAAAAATCATAGTGATCCAACGGTTGGTTTTTCAAAAATGTCATTGTGAAAATATATGACTTATTTGTTATTCAAAATATCACCATTTTTTTAACACCAATTTTTTCAAAAACCAACCATCGGATCACTGTGATTTTTGCAGGTATGACATATAGAAGATGGGCATCTAATCCAACGGCCCGTTTTACAATATGTCATTTAAAATTAGCCATATGGAGGCAACCTGATGTAAAATTGCGTCAGATCGGCCTAATAATAGCAATACTATATATATGTGTGTGTGTGGGGTGTGTGTGTGTGTGTGTCTTTGGTACTTATTCGTTCTTTATCCTCGTTTTTATCCTAGCCCAGCGTAATACTAAATCCTAGCTCCGCCCCTGAACATGAACCTTCTTTATTTCCTCATTTTTGCTCATAATGTCATTTTCATTGATTTAGTTATGTATTTACTTCTTCTTTTTTTGTAATCTTGCTTATTATGAAAATGTTTCATCTTAATTCTTTTCTTCAGAGTCCAATTTCCCTCTACCATGAGTCCCTGACTTGTCAACTAAAATAGTCTTGCCACTCCAATCCCATTTAATAAATGAAACTTGTTTTGGTTTCTTGGTGTAGGAGATTGACTGGATAAATAGTTTATGAATGTGTATATGTTATGGATGTTTAGCAGTTTTGACTACGATGCAATGACTATGACCTATTATATGCATTTTAACTTGGTGATACCTCAATTTTTGGCAGCATAAAAGTATTTGAGTAAGGAAACAAATGCAGTTGTCAATGCTCTATGTACTGCTAGAGTTAACTAATGAGTTGTTCCAGTTAAGTAGAAAACTATTGTTAGTTCAAATTCTTTGTAATTATTGTTCCATTTAATTGGTGCAGATACTTGGTGAATATTCTCGCAAAAGGATCTCATTCTGGAAAAACTGAAGATATTCCATACAAAAGTTCTTGTTTAACACATTTATTGCAAGAATCACTTGGTGGCAATGCTAAACTCACAGTCATCTGTGCGATCTCCCCGGATAACAAGTATGTGACTTTACTATTCTTTACACATAATTTATGTATAAAACCTAGAACCTCTAGCCTTTGGGGTACTTTCTTAATATAGTATGATGCTGGTAGTTTCAACCAAACTCTTTAGGATACTCTTTTTATTGTGATCCATCATATAGATTTTATATACCAAGTTGATTAATATGTTAATTTATAAAGATGTTCATACAGATTTCATTCTTATAGTGACCAGACTGACATAGGAAATTGCAACTGACTTCTCCAGTTTTTTTTTGTGAAGCAATGGTTAACTTGTCTTTATTGGATGCAGAAGTAATGGTGAAACACTAAGCACACTCAGATTTGGACAACGAGCAAAAGTCATAAGAAATGAACCAGTGATAAATGAAATAACAGAGGATGACGTTAATGATCTGAGTGATCAGATCCGTCAATTAAAGGTATCAAATTGCCCTGTGGGAGTTATATCTCCTCTTAAAGTCAATGATCAAACTGAGGTTGATGAATTTTTGTATTTTCTTGGTCACAGGAAGAACTTATAAGAGCAAAGTCAAATGTCTCTAACTCAGTTGGGAGTGGATACTTCAAAGGGCGAAATGCACGAGATAGCTTGAACCAATTGAGAGTAAGCCTCAATCGCTCTCTGATCCTGCCCCGCATCGATAATGATCCCGAGGAAGAAGTAAATGTTGATGAGGATGATGTAAGGGAATTGCGTCTGCAGCTAGATAACTTGCATAGTTCTTGTGAAGAGAACTCAAGAGATGAATATGACAAAAGAGATTGCATCCAGTTTTCATCTGTAGAAGAAAGTTGTGAGACTGACTTGACGAGTGAACATGACATGAGCTGTCCAGAAGATTGTGAAATTGAAGAAACTAATTTGGAAAAACAACAGCCCGAGCTTTCACAGCAGGACAATGTTGCATCTATGGTTATGAGTGTCCCTAACGCTTCAAGAACTATTGATCCTGCATTCAGAAGTAGCATTTCAATCAGTTCATGCCGTCAATCTTTGGTCCTCCTAGATCCAGCGTTATCTGAGTCCCCAAAAATTGGAAATACCCAAAGGAAAAGCATAGCCTTCTCATCAAATTTTCTGGCTAGTCAGAACAATGTTTCAGAGAGTTCTAATTCCAATCCAGACATACTACGTCAGTCACTTAAAAAAAGTGATCACATACGAACCTCTTTGCAGTCAAACAAGATATTTCCAGGCCCTACGGAATCCTTGGCTGCTAGCCTTCAAAGAGGCTTGCAGATCATTGACCATCACCAGAGGAACTCAGCATCAGATAAATCTTCAGTTGCCTTCTCCTTTGATAACTTGATGTTGAAACCGTGTCCAGAAGTTGACGAAACATTACCAAAAGAGAGGCCATCTTTAGATGGACCATCTGCTTCTTTCCTGTGTGCATCTTGCCGGCGTACAGGATTTAATGGATCTAATGAAGTCCAGGATAGCTTGAAGACATGGATTGTCGCAGTAGATGAGACAGGGAATTCTAATAGATTGACAGATCAAGTGCCTAAAGTATGTCCATATTCAAGTTAATTACAAAAAGCAATTGTATTGAAACTCTGCTGTGCTTGTGCAAGCCTTGGTAAAATATAACTGTTCTGTTTCTTCTATCAGGTTGCAGGGAAAGATTTGGAAGAAGCCATAAAGAGAGAAAAGGAGCTTGAAATTGTTTGTAAGGATCAGGCTGCCAAAATTGAGCAGCTAAATCAACTGGTGATAATTTCTTGTCCTCTACAAACCATGGAAGTCCATGATCAGGTTTTCACATTATTGATAAACTGTATTCTTGCAGGTTGAGCAATACAAACATGAGACTTCTAAAAACAACACCCTTCCTCTTGAGGCCCCAAAGAACGAAATAATACTAATTGAGGAGATCAATAACGAAGAGTATCATTCTCTAAAGGATGGAAACAAGGTGAGCTATTGTCCTTGCATGTCCCATCTGCTCAGACCTCGTACATTTTTATATAAATTTCACTTATGAAGTATCGGCATTTCTCATTTTTATTTTTGACTGGTAAATTCTTCAGCTTCTGAAATACAATTATGGTGAGAATCATCAGCCAGAGATTATTAAGCAAAAATGTGAAATAAAGGAATTCCAGGAAGTGTTGGATCATGAGTACAGAAATACATCCTTTGATATGAACGAGAAGGAAGAACTTCTCAATGAAATTCAAAGTTTAAGGAGAAAGTTGCAGTCATATACTGATGTATCTCCAAACAAGTCTACTGAGAAACTGAGATCCTCTTCACTGCTATCACAATCAATCCAACTGCGAAAAAGTGTAGCTTCTCGAGATAATGAGGGAGAACTTGAGAGTGAAAGACAGAGATGGACAGAAATGGAGAGTGATTGGATTTCTTTAACTGATGAACTGAGAATGGATCTTGAATCCATTCGGCAGCGTGCCGAGAAGGTGGAGATGGAGTTGAAACTAGAAAAGAAGTGCACAGAGGAGTTGGATGACGCACTTCATAGAGCTGTCCTTGGGCATGCTAGAATGATCGAACACTATGCTGACCTACAAGACAAGCATAATGATTTGGTTGGAAGGCACCGGATGATCATGGAAGGAATAGCAGATGTGAAGAGAGCAGCTGCAAAGGCAGGAGCAAAAGGTCATGGCTCTCGTTTTGCCAAATACCTTGCTGCAGAGCTTTCAGCCTTGAGAGTGGAGAAGGAGAGAGAGAGGGAACTTTTGAAGAAGGAGAACAAGAGTCTTAAAATTCAACTTAGAGACACAGCAGAAGCGGTTCATGCTGCTGGAGAACTCCTCGTTAGGCTGAGAGAAGCTGAGGGATCTGCTTCAATTGCAGAGGTAACTTGTATAGTTGTATATCACCTGTCAAAATTCTACTCCCTAGTGTCCTTAATCTCACGTTGAAACAGAATGAATTTCTTTGAACAAAAAAAAAATCAATGAACATGTTAGATAATGCTAGCTGAGACAATTTTTTTTGGCCTTTTGCCTTTAAACAGGGTCAGGATTAGATGAGGTTCAAATTCCACATCCAATAGACCGCTTTCTTATTGTCATTAAATTTTGGTAGATTGGCTTTGTGCTATGACCCTTTATAGAGGCGACCCTGCTACATCCAGAAAGCTCAGGACCCAACCGTGATTTATGATCAGGACCCAACACTAAACTGTAACACTTTATGATCAGGACCAAACCATGATTCATGAAAAAAGTGAAGACAATACAAATACAAGAATATGAAAATCTTTATCTGCTGAAAAGTCTAATGTTAATTGAACACCTAAATTTTGTGTGTGTGAAAATTCTATAGTGAAATGGGATATGTATAGATTATCTGTCTAATCCATTGTTTTTCCATCCATTCAGGAGAACTTTGCCAAAGTTCAGCAAGAGAATGAGAAGTTAAAGAAACAAATGGAGAAAGTCAAGAGAAAACACAAGATGGAAATGATCACCATGAAACAGTACCTTGCAGAGAGCCGACTGCCTGAATCTGCATTGCGGCCACTATATCAGGATGATTCCAACACAGCACACAACCCAATCCCACTTCCAGATGATGATGATCAAGCATGGAGAGCAGAATTTGGAGCAATCTATCAAGAGCATTACTAATTCACTGTTAAGAAGTTCAAAGTCAGATTATTATGCAGCAGACACTGGCTTGGGCTTGCATCATCAGGACCCTACTTGAGTCCAATCAATACACAATTCATGTAGACCTCTGTATTTTTTATTCTTATTTTTTAATCTTTTATTTTGTTATACGTTTCTGTGGCTTTGCATATTTTTTCACAGGATTTACTAGTTCTTTAAATGATGTTGATAATGAAGATTGCATTCATTTGAAGTTGCTTTCGATGCCTGTTTTCAACTCGTGGGTTGTTTTTCCCATTACCATCTACTGAGTTCTTGGTAGTTAAGATAAAGGGATTTGATGCCTTTTAGCAAAGCTTCATATTTGGTTGAGTGAGCAAGCCAAAACAAAGACTTTTTGCTAGAAATATGCAGGAATACAGTGGGATTCACTTTCGAGCATATTTAGTAGTACATTTTTCTCTCTTTTCATAGGGGCTACCTTCCCAGCCAAGTAAAAATAGGACATTCTACTTACTCAACTCAATTCAACAAAACCTTAACCCTAAAGCTCTTCAGAAACAAGTTTACCACCACCCCCTTGGGCCCCTTCGCCCAATCCCATCCAAGGCACATAGAGCACCATTGTAGCATGGTGGTGCAATTATGGTATAGCCAGGCTGCAAATTGGTGTTAAGTTACATAAATTGTTTACAATTTTGTTATGTAAAATCAATCTATTAGGGTAGTTTAGATCGTTAAGAATCACGCCCTATGAAGCAGAAGTCTTCTGAGAGACAAGCTTATCACCATCTTCTCCCCTCCCCTTGAGAGCACACCTAGAGCTATTGTAACATGGTGGTGCAAGCATGACATTGACACTAAACCCTAAACCCTGACCCAAAAACTAAAAATAAAACAAATGACCTAAGCCCAACTAAAATTTTGGCCAAGGATTTTACTTGCTCAATTCATCTCAGCTTTAATCCCAATTCACTTATATGAGAACTCCTTATCACTCACAAAGTACACGTAAGTGATTATAGTATTTCAAAACGGCATCGTTTGTAATAGTCTATGGCTGAAAGATATTTGGGGAGAGAGACAGAGACATAAATACTTAAATACACCTAGAGCTATTGTAACATGGTGGTGCACGCATGACACTGACACTAAACCCTAACCCAAAAATTAAAAATAAAACAAATGACCTAAGCCCAACTAAAATTTTGGCCAAGGATTTTACTTGCTCAATTCATCTCAGCTTTAATCCCAACTCACTTATATCAGAACCTCCGATCACTCCCAAAGTACACATAAAGTGATTATAGTATTTCAAAACGGCATCGTTTGTAATAGTATGATATTGAAAGATATTTGGGGAGAGAGACAGACATAAATAGGAAAGAAAACGGAAGCAAAATAAGGCCGGGTTTGGATTTCGCTCAAATTAGGTAGAGAGAGAGAGAGAGACTATTGCATTTAATAAGGCTGAAAGATATTTGGGGAGAGACAGAGACAGAGACATAAATACGTAAGAAAACCGAAGCACAATAAGGCCGGGTTTGGATTTCACTCAAATTAGGGATAGAGAGAGAGAGGGGGGGAAGAGATGGCGACGGCGGATTCTCCAAACATCGATTCTGATACCGAGCTCGAGACCAATTCGAACCCGATCCCGAACCCTAATTCTTCCTCGGACGCATTGGTATCTAATTCCTCCGGTCCTCCTCTCGTTTGCTTTCTCAGGTTCGCCGGCGACGCCGCCGCTGGCGCCTTCATGGGTTCCATCTTCGGCTACGGTTATCTCTCCCTCTATCGCTCTCTTTCATGAATACATGTATATCGTAGTTTTTGACTGTTCACGAATGTGTTCTGTTTGCATGTGTTTGATTCTCTGGTTATTGTTCTATTATTAACACTATATATATATAGGTGATTTTGTTGGTTAATACAGCTAGGGTTTTTTGAAAAATGTTCAGCATTTTCTTTTATTTTTCTCATTTGTTTCTAACAACTAAACAGGGTGTTATTATCTTCATATGGATTTATATTAGGGAATTTGAATAATTTATTTGTGTTGTTTGATAACCCTTAAAATTTGGCAATTTTGGTGTGTTTTCCTTATTTAACTTTATTGTTTACATAATTTTTATTTATGGTGGTTGTGTGTCTATGCTAGTTTTGCAGGTGGGATTTCTAGATTTTATTGTAAGTTGATGCTTATGTCACTTAATAATCGTATTGTGCAATGCAATTTGCAGTTGTGTGATAGAAGTAACGAGATGAGAAGACAGTGCACAGTATTTATTTTATAATATAGATTCATGGAATGGTTAGTTAATGACGGTTTACATTCTTTTGCTGTCAACTATATAAAGGCCATTGGACTTTCACGTCGGGCATTGAAGACCTTAATGATTTTATATAGCGCATGACTCTGCAATTTGGATGCACATTAGTTGTGTTATTCACTTAAAAAACATGTTTTTAAGTACAAACGCAGTTCCTACTATTAACTGAGCTTAATTAATGATGTGCAAATAACAGAAGTGGAATTGAGGAGTGTTGTACTAGAACATGTTGAGTGGCCGATTCCAGCACAGATTTAAAGCATCTATACAACAAGGAGTGGTTGGATAATCATGGAATGAGGATTGGTTTTTTGCTCACTCTATATAGGGATTATCGGCCTAAATGATTGGTAATGCGAGGAATCTAAAACTTGTATATGAATACTTGATATGCTGATGGATACACAATCAAGGTCCTAGTGATATGCCAGCATATTCTTAGTTTCTTACAGTGGATCTAATGTGTAAAGATGGTAAATCTGCAATGCCATGACTTATGACATAAATTCGGCTCATAAAATTAACAAGTGTATGATTTCAAGTGTTTATATGCATACATAGAGGATATCGAGTGTTTATGTATGTATGTAGAGCTGCAGTGTTATATCATACATGTCTTGTTTTATGGTATTTGGGAAAAGGAAAGGCATTGAAGAGGACAGGGAAATTAGTGATTTAGAGTTTCACCTTGGGCTGGGCTTTTAGCTACTTGAATTGCATGCATTGGTGAAGAGTTGTTATCAAGTTTGGATGAAAGGAAACATTTATTGACTTTAAAAATGGGACCATCCTACCATGAACAGCCAGTTATCTTTTTTGTGCACTCTTGCATATTTGTCAGTTAGAATTGATAGTTTAACCTTCTATGTTTGGGTAGATTCTGAAGCTCTACCTTATGTGGACATATGTTCCAGGTTCGGGATTAATTAAGAAGAAAGGCTTTAAAGGATCATTTTCAGAGGCTGGATCTTCTGCCAAGGTCTGAGACATCCTATAATTTTACAAAAAATTTATTGGATGAACAAATTGGTGGAGGTTTTTTCCACTTTCTTTACACCCTACATTGTAGGTTACTAGGTTTTGCTGCTGGCACCTAGCTATTACTTAAGGTCTCTTTTCTTATCTTTTCCCTTATCAGACATTTGCTGTTTTGTCTGGAGTTCACAGTTTGGTTGTCTGCTTTTTGAAGAGGCTGCGAGGAAAGGATGATGGTATGGCATCTCAACAGTTGAATTGGTGCTTCACATTTATAGTTATTTATTGAAACATAATCATGCTTTTCTTTTTTTTTCCTTTGCAGTCATTAATGCAGGAGTAGCTGGATGTTGCACCGGTCTTGCTCTAAGCTTTCCTGGTACTTAAGATCTCAGATTATTTTTATTATTGACAATAGAGGCTGTATGCATATCAGATGTTTCTGAGTCCTTTCACATGTGCACATATTTATGATAAGTCTATCTATGCAAGCAGGTGTGTGTGTGTGTGTATTGTATTTAATTATGCATGCTCTACCTGATTTTTACTCTTTAGAGAGAGAAATGCCACTATTTGGGGACATTTTCAAGAATAATACTTCTTCCTCATTATCACATGAGTAGTGCACCATCTTGACATGTTTCTGAATTTTTCAATGAGTCCTGGATTATGCATGACTTCTTCTTTAAGCATCTGTGGACCGATACTATCCTTTATACTTCTATATATACAAACTGTTTCCAAGTCTTGGATATTGAGGATAACTTCTGCTTTCACAGTTAGTTGGATTTATTCCCCCGTCATTTTAAATTGACATTCTTTTTTTTAGATTTTTCTCCAATCTGTTGCCTTTTCCACCCTCAATTCGTCCATAAAAAGTTTTTTGCTTCCAAATTTTTTTATTATTTCTGTCGTCACCATGGG
Organism: Hamamelis virginiana; assembly: GCA_017140935.1. NCBI lineage: Eukaryota > Viridiplantae > Streptophyta > Magnoliopsida > Saxifragales > Hamamelidaceae > Hamamelis > Hamamelis virginiana. The sequence goes on from JAESVK010001228.1 coordinate 88,008, forward strand.
CTTCCCAAATCTTTAACTGTGTGTTCCAATCAACTCCCATATTCTGAAGTTGTAGTCTAAAATTATTAACTTCCAAGTTTGTTTTAATAGTTATGGTCAGTTGGCAAGTTTTACCAGCCTGACTTAAATTTTCACAAAACAGATCACACAGTTTTTTCATGCACATATACAGTTGCAATTTCCTGTATCTGTTTTTCATTTCAGCATGAATTGAATTGAGCCTTATTTGTGCTATATATGTTTTGCAGGTGCGCCCCAGGCTCTTCTACAGAGCTGCCTCACTTTTGGAGCATTCTCATTTATCATCGAAGGGCTTAACAAGCAGCAACCAGCACTGGCACATCCAATTTCCACGAGAAACAAACGTGGGCACGTCAATGTTGTTCCTCCCTTGGCTCTCCCCCTTCCTAGTGAGCTGAAAGAGGCCTTCTCATTCTTCTGCGAGTCCTTAAGTAAACCCAACAAGAAGGGCAAATTTCCCACATCTCACTGATATATTCAGAGGTGCATCATGCTTTTTGATCTTCTTTAGGTTGTTGGTGGGGGCCATAATGTACTTTAATGTAAATTTTTAGTGAGATTCTGAAAAACTTGTTGCAACCTTAAATAATGAAATGGCTTCTTGTGTCGCAATGTGGCATAGCATTCTTAATTTGTAGTTCAGTCTGTATGACTGGCCTGTGAGGCCTCTGATTTTGATAGAGATTTGCAATGCATTTGATTTGTTATTATTGTCTCTTGAAGCAGGGTGCGAGGGTCTTGAAATGAACCTTCTGTTACAGCTTGTCTTCCGCACCTCTGATTTTATTGAGCCATCTTGAAAATTTTACTCGCTCGGTTCTATAGCCCTGTGGAACTTTAAACCGACAGGCTAACGACTTGTTCCCACTTAAGAAAAATTGCATTATCATACATCTTATTGTCTGTGGCAGCTTTCGCAATGGATGCATACTCTAGACTCTAAAGAAGCAAACTCTGAAAAAAGAAGTGAACCCTGAATAAAATCAATTGGCAGGTGCAAATTTATAATTGGACAGGTTTATATGGCTATTCTTTTGTACACTCTTGTTGCAAGAGTTATATTTTGAAAAACTCATTGATGATAATTAAGTTGACCACTACTCATTTGATCAATAAAAACTTACATTTATTATGAAATTTTATCATTCCACATGACCACTTCACTATCCATTGATCAATAAACACATTTTTAATGGATAATAAACACATTTTTTTTGTTAAGAGTTTTCATAAATTTATGCGAGAGTGTAAAGGTTTGTGAGATTAGGGTTTATGGAAAATATATGAATATGGGAAGAAGAAGGTTGGTACAGGAAGTAATATGATTTATTTTAATTTGAGTGGCAATAGAATCCCCTTGTAAAATAGCAATTTTTTCTTTATTTTTAAAAATGAGATTGCATCTTTACCCCTTTCTGTTAGTAAATTCACATTTTCTATATAGATAAGAAATTGTTATCTTGAAAAGATTAGGGGATCTGTTTATTTTCCAAAATCATAGACGGATATTTGTAATTCTCCCGGTATAATATACGGGAGATTGTTTGAAATATCAAACAGAAAGGGAAAAAAAATCTTCGTATAAGAAAGAGTTTAGGAAGAGAAAATTTCTATGGTGCATAAACATATGAGAAATTCTCTGCATGCATTCGGCCGGCCATTGGAGAAACGAATTAAGGAAATTCTCAGAAACTTACCTTAATATTTTGATTTAGGTTTATGCAAAATCTTTATTCGTTTCTTCTTTTAATGGGAAATCTAAATGTTTCAAAGATCTAGCTTATATCAATATGTGTATATATATAGACCCTTTATTCAATCTCTGTCTTGTACCCAGAAAAATTAAGAGGATATTTTCTTTCTCCACCAAGAAGAATTGTTCAAGTTTTAAGGACTTAAGCATTGTTTTCGATCGTGGGATATCAGAAATTCATTTTCAATGGACTCCCTTACAAACATGGTTTACACTTTAGACTATAATTTTTTTCTTTTTTTGATTATTTTTATTTCTCTTTTGATTACTCTTATATATATATATATATATATATTGAATTTTGCAGACTTGTATTCTCAAAGTGCATACCAAGATGGTGGGATGGCAGAAAACAATGTCAAAACTGCTGCAGATTATTCACGGTACTTTTCCCATTTTGATGCATGTTTTTGCAAAAAATTGTTACATATTTTGAATAGTTTCCTACATATATATGATATCTAAATAGGTTGATTTTATATAGTTTTTTTACTCATAACTTTTAATTATTGTTATTGTTATTGTTATTTTGTTAGGATCATATTCTCTCACTATAGATGCGGATGAAGGGACTGCTACAGTTTCCGGGAAAGTAGACCCAAAAGTGCTTCTAAAGATGCTAGAAAAATCAGGAAAACATGCAGAGCTTTGCTGGGTGAACTTTGGAGATCAGCCAGAGAATTTGCAGTATGCATATGGAAATGGTTACTATGGAAATAATAGATATGGTCAATATAATAGGGGAATGAACTTTGGAGATCAATCAGAGAATGTGCAGTATGGCCATGGACATGGTTATTATGGAAATGATAGATATATTCAATATAACAGGGGAATGAACCAACAGCTGGGTTATCATCATCAACAACAATATGGACAGGAATACTTTCCACCAGATGTTAATTTGCAGAGACTACCGATGGTGGCTGGTCAGCATTATGATGGTTATGTCGACTGTTGCAATGTTCTGTAACCTCTGCTTGCAGTGGAACATGCCTTGCTTGAACTTGAATATCCAGTAACTTAGATATGTCCATTTATCAATTTTAGAGATTTTGAACTTTGGTGTTTTATGGGTAGTAGAGATGATAAATTTTGTTAGTATTGCATGGGTACGTTTGTCGTCGTGGAAATTTACAGTTTTATTGTCATTTTCATAGCATTTGAAGGTTTAAATTCTAGGAAATAGTATTTATGTACAAACTTCATTGCCATGATGGAATTAGTGGATGTTTTTTGTTACTTAATAACCCACTCGATATGACCCTCAAATTAGGTGGTAAAAATGTCTCGTTGGTTTTGTGTATAGGAGGCTTGGTTTCAAAACCCGTCTTCATGCTAATCAGCCAACGTCTAAATTTTTTTTTTTAAAAAGCCGTACAAAAAAACAAAAAATTGAAACATCCTACTATAATTTCCTTTTTGTACCTCTCTTGTATCAAAGTTTTGCAGTGTTAGCAGCAAGAGTTCATAGTTTCAGTATCTGCATTTGGAGGAGGTTGCGAGGGAAGAATGATGGTATAGCATCTCAACTGTGGAAGTCATGCTTAATTTACATCATTTTGTTCATTTTAGCCTTTGTTTGGATCAAGGAAAGTGCAAGGGAAAGGGAAGGAAAATGATTAAAATGCTCGAGACAGGAATCAATTTTAAAGCAATTTTAAGCATTTTCCTTTTCCTTTCCCTCCTACTTTTTGAGGTCCAAATGGAGCCTTAATATAATCAACACTTTCTTTCTGCAGTCGATAATGCAAAGTAGCTGGATGCTGCATTCATTTTGGTCTAAATTTTCCAGGTACTTGCATAAACTAAACAGATGAAGCACTGTCACACAATTTTTTTTTAACAATACATATAAATTTTTGTTCCATGTGTATGCTGGTGTTAATTAAACCTTATCTGAGCTATATATGTTTGAAGGTGCACTCCAGCTTATTCTTCAGACCAGCTGCCTCACTTTCAGGACACTTCGGTTTATCAGCAGACGTCTTTACAAGCAGAAGCCAACAACATCAGCACACATATATGAACTGAAAAAGGCCAGCTGCTTCACTTTCCTCTCACTAATGAACTGGAAAAGGCCTTCTCTTCCTTCTGCAAGTCTCCCTGAAGAAAACCAGACGAGGGAAATTTTCATGTCGCTCCCTGATAAATTCACGAGTGCATCAGAGTGTGTGTGTGTATTAAATTTTCACTGATTTGTAATGGTCGAGATTCTGTAACTTGATTGCTTGCGGAATATATGAAATGGCTTCTTTTGTGTGGCATATAATTTGAGGTGTTAGTTCTTGGTCTGGTGGACCAAAATGAGTAAGAGGCTGGTATTTGAGAATGCAACGCTGCCAATGCATCTAATTTGCTTCTTCTGAACCAAAAAGCCAATTGCATATTAAGCAGCAACCATGAAAGCACTACCCCATATGCTTATCCAGGCATGCCAAGCCAACTCAACAACTCAAATTAAAATCAAAACTCAAAACTGACCTGTGCTAGTTTTCGAATTTGCCCTTTCGTGGTGCCAATCTCCACTGCAAAATGTTGGAACCAGCTTGCAAATTGCTCGTGAACGTGACTCAATTCTCACCTGGGAGAATTGAGTGGAGCTTGAACTTGAGCTAATTTGCAAGTTGAACTTGCTAGTTCCCCAAGACAAGGTGGGATACAAATGCTCTGCTGTTTGTGTTTTTGACTTCAATAACTCATCAAGCTAGAAACCCAAGAAGTCCATAAAAAATTGAAATGGCTGTAAATTTAAGCCAGAAATGTACTCCTGTGGATCTCAAATCTCTGTTGCACACAATGTAAGTTTTTGTTTTACCTGAAAAATAAATTAATCCACGAAATGGAGATAAGAGGATATGTAATGAATCATTATTGCCATTCCAGTTTCTTATTATAGAGCAAGGCCTGAAACATTCATTTCCAAGTCTTTGCATAAAACTTAAATGTACAAGAAGTTAAACTTTAAATGAACAACAATTTCAATCTCTATCCTTTCTGATGCAAATACAATTAAAAGGGTTGACGAGCACTCTCGAAAATCAGGTCCTCACCAACCCATCACAATTTATTAAAAAACTGTATCATGTGCATTTGTCAATCCACTCTCATGCGTACATTTGTCATTAAGAGAGAGATCGTAAAATTCTGCCAAATAGGCCAAAGCTTCTGAGTTGTCATTGCAGACCTTCCACAGTGATGCAACCTCTCCTTTGGAGACAGTACCCCAATCCTCACAATCATCAAGAAAGTCTAGTAGCTTAGAATAGAAAGAGTCATAGTTCATCAGCAGGAATGGAACTGGAAGCTCTGATCCAATTCTTTCAAGCTGAATTAGTGATAGAATCTCAAATATCTCATCTAGAGTGCCTATCCCACCAGGAAGAGCAATGACAGCAGTCCTATCAGAAGTACCACTACGAACCGCAGCATCGACCAAACCGTGCTTCCTTGCGGAGAAAAACCTGCGAATTTTTTATTTCTCATTTTTTAACATAGAAGTTGAGGCAACTGAGTAGTCTTAAAACTGTGCTGGTGAACTTTCCAGTAATGGATAATAATTTACCTGCATGTAAGATAAGTTTCTGAAGGAAGGTATGGATGAAAATTTGTGGCAGTCCATTGCCCAGCTTCTTTAGCTATCTTAAATCCACCAACTGGCTTCCCCGCTTGCAAAGCACCTTCAGTAGCAGCATCCATGAGCCCTGGACCAGCTCCACTCCATGAAGTACAGTCCAAAAGATTCGCAATCTGCTTAAAGATGATAGTGGAAGATGCTCTTATGTACCCATAGAGAAAATCCCACATGTACTTTAAAGTTTTAAACTTGTTTGGCTAATGGGCCTTATATTCTTGCGTGTGGATATATATTTTATGTATATACTCATAATTGCATGCATATAACCACAGTGTTCTTTGAAAAACTAACTCAGAAAGCTATAATACGAAGGAACTTGCCTCTCTCCCCAACTCCAGCGCTTGCGAGTAATGTGAATGATCTGATCGCATCCTCGAAGAACCCAAATACACAACTCCTCTCCCAAGTCTGTGTATGAGTTCATAGCATCGTTCTATCTCTTTTCTGACCTTTTAATCAATAAACTCAAATTAGTGAATAACCTTGAAATGCTCGTCAAAATTAAAAACTACTCAAATGTGCTTTTTTTGGTAGAAACCACTCGTGTATTTACAACAAATAGCCAATTGGCCAATAAAGCAGAAAAAAAATAGCTGAAGAATGGCCTGTATGAGTAAAAGCAAGCAATTTTTCTGGGATTCTAGCAATTATGCTTTAAGGGAGAGTTTGTCAAAGTAAAAATGCCTTTCAAAAACAATAATTGCAACCAATAAGGGACTGGAATTAGGATTATGCATGGTTAGAGTTATGATTTTTGTTTTTCTCCCAAAAGAACCCCTTAAGTAATAACACATGTGACATAATTGGCATATTCTTATAAATCAGAATGGATGAGTCAAGTTGGGCAAATTTGCACTAATTCTATTTGGGTCTACAATAGATTTTGCCTCTGACACCAGTCAGCTAAGCAGTAAAGAAACATGGCAAATTTGCAGGCCTCAGCACGACAGCACACCTCCCCTTTAAGTAGATAGAGAACTCCTTAGACAACTATAAAGTAGCCAATAAAAGCATCTGTTAAACATGATAAGGAAAAAACCCGAGAAAGTGTCTAAACTTATGAGCTATAAGGAGGCTACTTGTGTGTACCAAGAGTAGATGTTCATTCAAAGCTTTGCCGGCAGAAAGGAAAAGGTTCATCCACTCATAATGATGGTAAAATTTTCCAGGTTGAAAGTCTAATAGTAGTTACATAAAGCTCTCTCTCTCTCTCTCTCTCCCAAAAAAATCCCGTGTTTGTCCAGTAAATTGGGTTTGCCTAAATCAAACAAATAGCTCAAATATCACAAAACCCCACAAATGAACATCAAAAAGAAAAGAAGAAAGAAAAAAAAGATTGAAACTTGAAGAGAATTATAATATATATGGTTTTGCTCCAATTGAACTTGTTCTCCCTTCAAACCCAATAAATTCACACTTAACAGAATAACAAATGGCACAAAAATCTCAAGACCCATCAACTAAACACAAAGAAATATCGAAACTTGGAGTGAATTACAACATGGGTTTACCTCATTTGGGCTTGTTCTCTCTTTGAACTCAACAAATTCAGGCTTGGATGATAAAATTCTTCCCGAGTGATGCCTAACCTTTGAAAACTTGAAATTAATAGTATGTCTCTCTGTTTCATTGAAACATAGAAATTTTAGAGTCCTGTGATGAGAATTTCTCAGCAAATTATGAGAACCCAGTGAAGAAGCCATTGAAAACCCAATTTTCAGATCCTCCAAACGTGTCAAAGACAGATGTATTGCATTTAGTTGTAGTTAACTGTAATCATGAGCTATTGTTTATGACAGAAGGTGTGAAAGAGAGAATACTAAGTCGCCCCCTCAAATTTGCAAGTTGTGATGAGGTAATGGAAGCTTTGGAGAGATAAGGAATAGGGATCCAAGTTGCTAGTGCCACTGCTAAAGAAAGTGATGATGATGCTTCGGTGTTTCCAAGTAGAAGGGCATCGAGTGAGTGGTGAAATGAGACGGGTATATTGGGTTCTACATCCAGACTTCCTTCTTTTTTTTTTTGGTCAAAATCCAGCCCTGTTCATTGTCCTAAATTTGACCCGTTCTGTTCAAAAATTAAATAATAATAATAATAATAATAAAATAAAATGACCCCAGTCCATTTCTCGAAACAAGCAAGTGTGAAAATAATTATATTAAAAAAATAAATTCAAATCCATCGGCAAATACTAACCAACTAAATGATGTGGTAATATTGTGATACAAGTGATATTAATATCATGCTTGACATGCTACATCAATAATGTTAATGTCCTAAATAAATGACCCAAATAATTGATGGGTTGTTGTAAGGATGGATGGAGTTAGAAATTTACTTTCATGGGGGCAACTATGAGGGCTTAGTGAGTTGTGGTGGGGACTTTGATGTTATTGTATGTTTATACAATAGATGATTATTGGGAGATAGTTAGAGAGGGGTCTTTGATTTCCATTGAAAGAGAGATGTGTAATTCTTGAGAATCAGAGAGAAACAAAGGTATGAGATGAGTGTAAAATAGTTTGTAGAAGTGGTAAAGTTTGATACATTATATAAGTTCTGTAAAGTCAAATCCATCAACTATAGCCTAAATACTTATTCTACTCAAGTGCTTCTATATTTTAAAAGAATAACAAAAGTTTTAGAAAATATAAACTAATTTACAAATAAAATGATGGGACTGCTAGGGCAACTAAACTTTTTTTTTTAAAAAAGAGTAAACCTTCCCAAACTCTTAAACCAATTCCAAAGGCTTTTAAAAAAAAAAAATTGATAGGACAACTGATTGTCCCTACGGTAAATCTACCCATAGTTGTAACCTGTCCTGATATTAGGGCCATGAATTCAAGCCATTTCATTTTATAAGAACTAACCCTATTAAATTTGAATAAAGTAATCATTTCTTTTAATGATATACTAGGATATTTGGGCCTACTCCAATTGAGGTTTGTGTCTATACTAAATCTTGTGATTTACAATTTACCTGCAAGCCCATGCATCCGACAATGAGAAAATAGAGACTCAAACTCAATATCTTCGATTTCTTAGCTGCCATCCTTTGTTATCTGCTGCTCTGCGCTATCCTCACAGCCTTACGAGTTAATAAATTAAATAATCAAAGTGAGTTGATTTTGAGTCAAAGTTATTCTAGGTGTTTTAGGTTCTAAATGAGTTACTATTTTGCTATTGTTGAGCTTGACCTCACCTCCCTCACCCTCACCATAGGCCACGCAAATGTGACAATGGTTAGAAATTAGGCTCTGTTTGGTTCACCGGCATCGTTCCCGGGAAAGAGGAATATTGCCACATTCCGTTGTTTGGATGGTTACATTCCCGGGTATATAGCTTTCCCATGGGAATCAGATGCCCACAAATGGCTAGAAACTCATTCTTGATTTAAACGTGGGTTTGCAATTTTGATGCCCGGGAATGTGATTTGGTATAAAAATAATGACTAGCGTGTCCTTATCTTTACACATCACACAATTTTAATACCAAGCGTGTCCCATCTTCTTGTTCTTCTTCCTGATAAAAGACCACAATCCTATGTCAGCCTCCCACTAGAAACCCTACCCATCTACCTCTCGCAGACAAACTGGATTCTCCGTCGTTGCGTTGTGCTGCTACTTCATCATCTTCTTCTTCTTATTCTTCTTTGTAAAAAACCCATCTTGTTCTTGCGCCTGCAGGCACTTAGAGCCGAGTTCGAGACAATCCGCATGAACAAGACTAAGACCATTGCAAATTACTTTTCTAAAGTTCTGGTTATCGTTAACCAGATGAAGAGGAATTGAGGTCAACAATTACGTGAATTGCTTAAACAATCCCAATCAGCCCCTCTCACGGTGGAAGAACAGATAATGACTATTTCTACCGGAACATTTTTTTTCTTTGTGAAAGACCCATCTTTTTAAGAAGAAATTTGCAGCAGTAGAAATTAAAAGAAGATGAAGTTATAACAAAGCAGCAACAGCGGCTGATTTGGGTTTAAAAATTTTGGGTTTTTTTTTTTTTTCAAGCAATTGTGAGCGTAATTGTGCTGCTACTTCATCATCTTCTTGTTCTATTTCTTCTTTGTAAAAAACCCATCTTTTTAAGAAGAAATTTGCAGCAACAGAAATTAAAAGAAGATGAAGACATAACAAAGCAGCAGCAGTGGCTGATTTGGGTTTAAAAATTTTAGGTTTTCTTTTTTTTTTTTTAAAAAAAATTGAAACCGAAATTTTGTTGAAGTTTATTATTATTTTTTTTTTTTTTTTTTAAAAA
>JAESVK010001228.1:97784-143052 GCA_017140935.1 Hamamelis virginiana
GCGGCTGATTTGGGTTTAAAAATTTTGGGTTTTCTTCTTTTTTTTTTCAAGCAATTGTGAGCGTAATTGTGCTGCTGCTTTATCATCTTTTGTTTTTCAAGCAGTTGTGCTGCTTCATCATCTTTCTTTCTTCTTTATTTTTTTCAAGCAATTGTGATTTTTGACATCATGGTTAATTTTATGAGGGTAATTTAGTAATCTTAATAAATTTCTTATATTATTACTTTGCCCATCTTATTTTAAATTCCCATGTTACCAAACACTGGAATGTGATATAGTAATCACATTCTCATTCCCAAGGAATGCTCATTCCCAGGAATGAGATTCCATTCTAGTGAACCAAACGGAGCCATAACGAATACTGATATATGTCTCAACTCTTTTATATCCCAATTATTCCAACTTTAATAATACGAGTTCCGGTCCATATAAATTTACATAAACAGCACATTATTATAGTTCTCATATCTTGTGAGTGAGCTCAAATAGTTGGAATAAAAAAGTTTTAAATCGTGTAACAATTTTCACAGCTAACCTTATCGACATGCAACTTGTGAGTTTAACCTCCAATATGCTTAATTGGAACATCCAAGTAACTACATTCTCTTTTATATCTATTAAAAGCATTGAATCCTCAACTGCATCTCTTTAGTTTCGAGGTCATGCTTATTCCATTTTACTTCAACTATGTTATCAATCGTAACTGTAATTGTAACTTTTTGAATCACATTTTTCATAATTAATCGCAGTTTTTGTGAGATTCTATATGAAACAATTGGAATCGTTTAAAAAATTAAAAAAATTCAATAATAAATTGAAATTGAATTTTTTTTTTTTTTTTTTATTTAAAAAATATAAAATTTTTTAAAAAAAAAAAAAAATTAAAAAATATTTAAAAATTAATTTTTTTTTTTTTTTTTCATTTAGACAATATAAAATTATTTTTAATCTGAATTCAATTATATGGTATTGATAAATGAATATCAATGTATCTCTAAAATATACGAACCAGATTTTTTTTATTTTTTTTTATTTTTTAAAGATAAGGATATATGGGACGAAAATATTGGCAAACTTGGAGCCGATGCTTTCTCAATCCCAACCGTTAAAACTGGAGAAAATGTTAAAGATTATATAGATCACACGTCCTCTGATTTCATGGTCCAAAAAACAAAAGAACAAGGGCATTCCAGTAATTTCACAAACTAGGGTTTTTCACTAAAACCAAGCTCCCACCTCTTTTCACTGCCTTCTCTCGCAGACCCTAGCCTTTCTCTGCGAGGAATTGGGACTATTGGGGACGAAGAAACCCTAGAATTCTCCCTCTGCAATCATGGGTATTACTCGATTTGATCTATATTTTCTGAATCTCTTCTCTATTCTATATTCAAATCTAGTATTCATGATGTCTGAAAAAAAATCCTAATTTTTAATAGGTATTTCTCGGGATTCCATGCACAAGAGGCGTGCCACTGGAGGCAAGAAGAAGGCTTGGAGGAAGAAGCGAAAGTATGTGCTAAAAAAATTTCATATTTATTAAAATCTTAATCTGTTAAGGTTATTTATGCTCTTTTTCGTTTGTTTGGTTGCTGAGAAAGTTGAGGAAACGAAAGGAAAGTGGCGTTTTTGATCTTCTGTTTGTGTTGTTTTTGTTTCTAACGAAATGTATAACTTATCTTGACTAGGCCAAATAGTTGCATTAAGATGAGCTGGGCGGTGGTATTTATTCTCTTAGTCCTTTCGTTTTCATATTTTTCTGAGCAACCAAACGGTGGTTTTGTCTCTGATTTATTCGTACTTCTTATCCTTGGGGAAACCCCGAGAAGCCACAGTTTACATATGATTTGTGTCTCTGGTTATTGGTTTCGTTTCATTGTTGAAGGAAGTGACCCCCTAAAACCCTAATCAGTTTAGTTTTATTTCATGTCTAATTAATGGTTCTTTCCTCCCCTTTGTTTTTTTTTGAAACAAAGTGATCCAAAAACTCAATTTCTAAAACCGTAATTGGTTTAGATCCAATTTTGATGGGTTTGTCCTAGTTTTTAATAGAAGTAACCTCAAGAACCTAACAAATTTCAAATCCTAATCAGTTTTAGATTTTTTTTTTTGTCTCTGATTAGCGGTTGCTTTTATTATTTTTGAAACAAAGTAACCAAACCCCACGACTGCCAAAATGCCTGATCAGTTTGTATTCTTTTCATTTCTCTGGTTAGTGGGTCCATTTGATATTTATGAAGAAGAGTATTACCGGAAACCCAAACCCAGAACCCTTATCAGTTTAGATCCATTTCATGTCTCTGATTAGTGTGCTTATCATAATTTTTTTTATGAAAGTAAGCCCCCAAACCCACAATTTTCTTAACAATTTAATAATTATTTTTTTACTGAAAGTAACCCCAAAGCCCCCCCTATTTTATATCCCTGATTAGCTTATATTCATTTTATAACACTAATTAACGAGTTCACATTGTTTTTTGAAGGTACGAGCTTGGAAGACAATCCGCTAACACAAAGCTCTCAAGCAACAAGACTGTTAGGAGGATTAGGGTTCGAGGAGGGAACGTTAAGTGGCGTGCATTGAGGCTCGACACAGGGAACTACTCATGGGGGAGTGAGGCCGTGACCCGGAAAACAAGACTCCTTGATGTGGTGTACAATGCATCAAACAATGAGTTGGTTCGTACACAGACTTTGGTGAAAGGTGCAATTGTGCAGGTTGATGCAGCGCCATTCAAGCAGTGGTATCTTCAGCACTATGGAGTTGATATTGGTCGCAAAAAGAAAACCCAAGCTGCTGCCAAGAAAGAAGGAGAGGTACAAAGAATTTGTCAATTTCATTTTAGTTCAATTACTATTTTATCTCTATCATCATTAAATTACTTACCATTTTATCTTTTTGTCATTCGGTTTCACTTTATTTGGTGGGCTATGTTTGATTGAAGTTGGAGTTGCTTTGTTGTATGGTCACTTTTGAATTCTTTGAAATTGCTATGATTTGAATGCCTGAAATGGTCATTTTATTTATACTCAGTAATTGATAGTTTAGAAAGGGGGTCTATCTAGTTTCTTTTTTAGTTTCTATTTGTTTTATTTGGTGGGTTATGTTTTATTGAAGTTTGACTGGTTTTGTTGTATGGTTGCTTATGAATTCTTTAAAACGGCTGTGATGGTTGTGGTTGATACGATTGTAGAAATATTTTTAATATTTTGTGTGGGTATGTAGGTTACTAAACATGAGATGATTAGTTTTCATTATATAGTGGGTTTTATGTAGTAGGTTTAGTATATCAAAAAGCATCTGATATGAAGAATTTAGCTTTGAAATTTTCAACAAGTTTTTTTGGAAAGTGGAGGATTTTTTTAGGATGTAAGGTGTATAAAAATCAGATGGTTATTACTCATCTAATCAATCTTATGTTCTATATTGTGGGCTACTAAATAGGAAAGACCATCTGATGGGTACTAATTCTTTTTCAATTGCTGACTTGGTGAGATGTGTCTGGTCACCAAAAGTTAGTGGACAAATAGGAGGCGAATTTTTTGTATATGAATGTGTTCATGATTGAAACAATTTTTCCCTACTCCTTTGGAGCTGCATCAGTGTTGATGCTACAGCGGAGTGCATTTTGGGTCCATGCTCTTGGATCCACCACATGACCCACATATCCAAGGCAAAAACCTAGGCCTCAGATATAGCATTAGGTCACTGACAGATGATAATATTGCTAGAAGTTGAATGATGGAATGGGATTTCTGTATTTAACACCGGATGGTTAGTATATGGCTTGGAATATAATCCTGGATTCGGATTTTTTTGCTTGTTCGAATTTATGATTATTATTTGAACTTGTTTGTAGATTTGCAGTGGTTTTTACCAATTCATTTCTCGTTGGGACTCAATTCTTCATATACTTTTGTTCTTCTTCTGCCAAATTGGGAAGAATGATAATCCAAATTTCTGTGCTATTTGTGGTCTATTTTGCTTATGGGGGGTGCATATTCCAATTGTGGTTTTCTAGATATCGTTGTTTTAAAGAAAATATGCCTCCAATTGTTGGAGAAAAGGAAGACTTTTAGAAATCATTTTGAAAATATATGTGCAAGTGTATAAGAACAATTCACCTTGTTTTGTTATCTTTTAGTCGAGAAAGTTAGAAGAGGTGTGTTCATGATAACTTTCTGTTGTCTTCTTCTTTACAATGTTCTTTTTGAGTGTTTGATAGGAGGCTGATGCTGTCACTGAGGAGGCGAAGAAGAGCAACCATGTCACAAGAAAATTGGAAAAGCGCCAAGAAGGTCGCACGCTTGACCCACATGTTGAGGAGCAATTTAGTAGTGGTCGTTTGTTAGCTGCAATTTCATCACGACCTGGTCAGTGTGGCCGTGCTGATGGGTACGTAATTTTTTATTATTATTCCCTGTTAAGTTGCAAAAAATATGAAAGGCGTAAACTGGAAGCTGTGAAAAATTTTGTTGACTTATAGTGGGAAAAACTCTGGGGGGAGGTTTGAAGAATCTTATCGAAAAGATGTTTATGAATCTATGATAGGAAAGGGACACAAAAAACCTGGAAACATGTTTCTTTGTGAAATTTATAGGTGTTTCTTCATGAAATTTTTAGGTGTTTTCAACACGCTGAAAAATTTTCTACACAGTTTTTTAAGTGTTTCAACAAAAATTTCCGTGCCTTTTTGGAACGTTTTCAAAATATTTCAACTGAAATTGACTCTGGTTCAAAAAACCTTTATTGGGAAATGTATACCCTCTTGGGACGACTTTCTCGGTTGATAATGTTTTGTGATGGCAGTTTGTAGTGTGTCCTAGCAACGTAGTTTATGACATCTTCAATGAAAGCTTTTTCAGTTTAATTGCTGTTGCAAGAGGGATGGTAGGAGTTTTCTCTTTGTTTTCTTAGTGGATGTGTTGCTTCTCCACTAAATGTGATGGTCATATGGCTATGACAGATATATCTTGGAGGGAAAAGAGCTGGAGTTCTACATGAAGAAGATCCAGAGGAAGAAGGGAAAGGGCGCTGGAGCTGCTTAAAGTTTTGTTACCTGAACTCCATCGTCAAAATCAGAAAATATTATGTTCTCCATCCCATTCTTTTCCTTCCTAGGCATTGGACTTAAGATGTTGAGTTGAACTATCATTTAGCTTGGAACATTTTTGTGTTATCGATGATGATTTACCATAATATTCTCTTGAACTTTTTGTTCGTTTCCTCAGTTCTGGATGTCTTAATTTTGATATGTTATTGGAGGTTCACTTTTTTCTATAATTGAATTAGAACTATGGATACTATTTGTCTTCTAAATGCAAAATTGAGAGGTATTGGTATGTGAGGTTTACCAAGTAGAGCACTGAAGACTCAAGTAGCGAACCACCTACAGTAGAAAGCTATTGTTCCAGATGTAATTTCTGTCCTTGATTGAGCAAAATGAGCAGGCTTCGGAGCTCCTTTGATCTGGCATTTCAGGAATTCAAGAGCGGTTAAATGCTCAAGCTGCTGATTTTGAAATGCTCCATATCTTTGCATATTTATCTTAGGGATGGTATCAGCCATCTGAATTACGGGCTGGTTGCCGAATGCAGACAGAAGTTGAGATGGAATTGGGGGTGCAGACTTGGAGCATATCTACAGGGAAGCAAATAGTGCAGCAGATTGGTTGGCAAAAATAAGCACAGTGATATTGGGTTAAAGATGTATGATGCTCCCCCTTGTGGGATTAGGCCTCTTTTGTTAGAAGACAATTTAGGGGTTTGTCACCTCAGATGTGTTAGGTTGTAGTTGGTCTTTTGCCCCTCATGTTTACCAAAAAAAAAAAAAAATTTACAAAGGAGAAATGTTGATCTTTTCTGTTGTGCTGGAAATGTGAATTTGAACTGGAATCAATTAAGCATCTTTGCTTAATACAAATCTGTTTGGAAATAATGCTGGTTTTAGAAAACCAATTTGATCATTCCTTGTAAAATACTAAGCCTCAGTTTGGATCTAGGGGAGAACAGAACTACTTAAAGATGCTTATACAGAAATCTGTCATTTAAGTAATTTTTGGTATTTTGCTCTTCCTCTTGATTTCCGCAATTCATAACAGAGCAGAAAGATCACTTTGGAAAATTCGTAGTTTCAGAAAGCAGATCTTTGTCAGAGATCCTCTACTTTGCCTTCCCCGGGGCAAGTTTTTATTCTCTGTTACTCTAAATTAACTTGTTCCTCCTCATTAACCCAATGTTACAAAAAAGTAACTAAAAGGAAATGCAGCCAAGGCTTGCTGCTTGAATCCACTTGCCCATTAAAACTCTCCATGCTATTCTCATTTACCATTTTTTGCTTCTTTTTTTTTTTTTTTTAATTGGCTTTTTATACAAGATCCTTGATGAGTGTAAGATGAAACCACAATACCGAACCACAAAAGCTATAAATATATAAAGAAACAATTCATACGTGATGACATTTATGTGGTTCGGCAATATTCCTACAACATTAGAGGAGAAAAAAAAAAATTCCTGTCTACAATATTCACTATCAAATGAAAATTACAAATACGCACAAAAAGCATACATTTCATAACTTGGTGCCAACTATCTAGCTTCTATTCATAATTCGTTGGCAAGCCAAACTTGTTTCTTCTCCACAGCAATGCTGTTACTGCCTTCATTTTTGCTGCAATAACATTGCCCAAGAGAGTGAGCCCCAAATATTTGAGTTCTTATTCGAAGAAAGTATGAAAAAACTATGAAGAAGACCAACCCCTATTTATATCCCTTTACCCAAATGAATACTTTATTTTCACATAATCATTACATCTTTCCTTTTGTAATGGCTCTATCACTCCCAAATTATCTCTCCCAAACCCTTTTGAAATGAAGCTGCATTTTTAAAATCCTAAAAATTTTGTACTTTGAAAACTTTAACAAACATGTTTTCTTACTAATTACTAGTAGTTAGTGATGTAATCATGCAAACATTTAAAGGAATGTACCTTCAGCAGCAAGCAAACTCCAATCATTTTCCATATTTCTTTCTCAATCTCTCTTTGACAAAATCATTTCGAGCTTTGGTTCGAGCTTGTTGAGGGGCAATGTTGACATATGAGAGATGCACACCAATAACAAAAAGGGCAGCGCCAGTGAAGAAGCATCCCACAGTCATTGCCAACTTCTTGGGTGTTGAGGGAAAGCAACACACCATTTGTTCAACTCTTGGCACACCACACCAATGAGAAGATTTGATCAAAAGAAACTGTCAAAGAAACAATCCCATGTACAGATGGCACAGAAAAGTATTAAAATCCTTTAAGATTAATTCAATCCAATCAATGTCCAAAAACTTCTAAGCTTCCTAGTCAAACTTAGAATCTGCAACTAAACATGAGTGTGTACGAATGCATAGAAATATTAAGGGCGTGTTTGGTCATCCCATGTGAATCGAATTGTTTAATTGTGTTTTGCACAGAATTTTGTAAACATATTCATCTTTGTGAATGGGGCAATTCAAGAGGAAGGCAATCATCCTTACAAATGAATTTATCAACAAAATTAATTCATCCAAAACGTTATGTAAAAACAATCTCGAACGACCCACGTGTACATCGCCTTATAATTGCCCAAAAAACATCAATCCCCATCAACCCCATATGAAATGAGAACAGATCTCACACGGGAATTTCATCAAACATATGAAAGGCATAGTTAAATTAGTCCCTCACCGACACATTCTTAGTGAATCAATGAGAGGATATAAGTGGGAATTATAACTTAGATATGCAATTTAATTGAGATTGAAAGATATAACAAAATTTAATACAATCGATAAGATACATAGCATCAAAGGCAGCATACCTCAGAAAGTTGACGCCTTTTGAAAATGAAGAGCCTAACAATTATAGGTTTTGCATTTGGAAACAGATGGCTTTTTGTGTCATTGCTTTACGTAATGAGCTATCAGTGGAGAGAGAGAGACGAATTCGGAGTGTGTCACATTAAATGAAGCGAGCCCTGGAATTTGAGAGACAATATAACGTAGGCAAGCTAGCAGATGCAATGTTTTAAAATCCTGAACGTTTATCGAATCGGACAAGTGACTGAATTAAGGGTCAACCGGTTCAACCGTCGGGTCAATCGAATTGAACCGTGACATCATAAATATATTATTATTTTATTTATTAGAATAAAAGCTGTAAAAAATTCAAAATAGATTCAAAATATAATTTTTTTTAAATGTTTATACAATCAATTCATATATTTAAATGTATGTGCAATCATCAAAATTGAAAATTGAAAATTACTATTGATCAATTTTTACTATATATAATTTAAAAAATGCAAGATAAGAATATTGTATTATTAAATTGGGTGATTGGGTTTCTTTTTGTTATTTGGGTTTTTTTAAGACTAATTTGTCTTTTCAGTCTTCTTAGCTTTAAGAGACTTTAAAAAGATTGGGGTTATTTTAGTTATTTTAGCACCATTTAAAAAAAAAAAAGAAAAAAGAAAAAAGAGAGACCAAAACACGCCGGTTGTCAGGTTGACCGATTTTTACTAAATAGACTGGTTTTCATTAAAATTAGGTTTTAGTGGGTTGAACCACCAAGTGAGGCACCTGGTTTCCGATTCAACCGGCCGGTCCAATCTGGGTTTGACAACAATGAGCATATGGCTTTTAAGTTTAATAATTGGATTGATTGTTGAAGGTCCTAGCCAGCTTATTGATAGTCTCTAAATGATTGTATTAGAGACTTAGAACAAATCTCTTTTTGAACATAATTGAAAAATCAAGGGAAAAGGTGAATGATTATTGTCTCATGTAGTATAATTCATGAGCTCGAGTAGGTTTTCGCTCATAACAAAATAAATAAATAAATAATTGCAATGGTTGCGCTCTAATTGACAAATGCAGGTCCATTATTTGACAAGAAATACCAAATATTATTTTTTTTACGCCCAATAATAGAAATCTATACATTCACAATCCTTTCTAATACTAATATATAAATGAATATTGGTCTTCTCTAATGTGTTCAAATCCAAAATTTCTCCTATAAATGGGAAAAAAAATAAAAAATAAAGGGGTTTAATGCTAAAAATTTGTAGACAGAGCCAACAAATTTTGCCAATTGGCATGCTCAGGTAATTTTGCCAAGAGTAGCGCATTTTCCCCATCTTCAAATAATTTGCGCCTATGATTTCATCTTCACAACAATTTCCAAATTCCCCTTTTGTTCGTCTCGACTCTATTTAGACCTTGAAAAGGGCAAAGAAGGGGAAATTTCGATGCAAATTTCCCTTCAAAAGATTGCAAGCCTTCTTCAAATCATGTTTGACCCTAAGAAAGAATTTGAAATTTACAATTTTGTAATACGGTGAATCGATTGTTTCACCAGAAAAATGTTAGCAAACAAAAAGATGATTGAAAGGGCAGCAGGATTCAGAATGACATCCACATTGTCATTTTTAGGGCGACAGCAGCAATAACAAATAAAATTAAAAAAAAAAAAGGGAAGATGGTAGACAATTACTGTAATAGTTCCATCAAAGGTACGTTTCAAAGAGGCGGAGAAATCACCCATTATCAAAGCTAAATAATTCACAATAGAACTGAAAATCAAGTGGGTTAAACATTTGTCCGAAGCTGCTCACTGGCAATCCCTGGGTTTCAGTTCAGCAATTTCTTTTACAACTTGAGCTTTATCTGCCTCGAATTGTTCATCGTCTGCAACAAATCAAATTCAAAATTAAATCTCCAGGGGCAAACTGCCAAAGACAAAACTAATCAGAATAATTACTTTTTCCCATAAAAATTACCACCTCTATCAATGGTAAAATCCCCAAAGAAACGTAGGAGCTTGCTTCTATTGGCAACAAGTATGTTGGCAATGTCAGGAGGCTTGTTTTGGTTAGCGACAAATAGCTGTCAGTAATACAATGGAAGGATTATGTGTAAGATAAAACATAATGACAATCTCTATAGATAGTTTATGTATATGAATATATAGAGCTGATATCAAAATAGTTGAGATGAACACCTTGAACACATGAAATGCTTCTATCTGAATGCTCTTGCTCGAATCCTGTGACCAAAGGATCCAAAAAGTTAGCACATAAAGCTTAGGTCAATGCTGGTATGATTTTCGGGATGCACGCATGCACGTGCATGCGCACACAAAAATGAAAGAAAGAGAGTGGGTGAGGGTGTAGTGGCTCTTGTGATTTAATTTGGGTTTCTTCTCTATTCTAGAAATTCTCAGCAATCAAACAAGGCACAAGGAGAACAATGGAGCATATATGGAGGTTCTGCATGCATTAATTTGTGTTTCGTGCTATATAAAATTAAAAAAAATAGATTTTATTTTCATGGAATGTCCAAACTTACTCACCATTTGTCACTATAATAATGCGTCATAATAATGTGTCTTATTGCTATCAAGAGGAATGGAATAGGACATAAACACAAAAGATGTTCTGCAAAAGCGGTGTAAAATAAGCATTTGAATTTTATTCTTTAGGTATATTTTTGTTTGACCAGTAACTAGCATTAAAAGTATTGGTGACTAATATTGGAAAAAGTAATCTCATACAGTTTGTCACACTGAAAGCCATTCTTATTTGTGACATCAACAAACTGAAAAAACTAGTAGTCATACCCTGAGAAGATTCATTAGAATCCTCAAGTTATCCTTTAAACTAACATAGCGAACCATCACGGCAGAATTGGATCGATCAAGTAAAATGTCTCCCAACAGCTGAAACAGATTAAAGAGGTTGTTAGCATACAGTCTATCTGTAATAGTTTTTTTCTAATTAACATATGAGCCCAGTGAGACTCGAACACTGGCTAAAGTGTCCTAACCACGCTGCTGTAAAGACTAAATAAAGAGGAAGGGGGGAAAAGGTCATCAGCATAATGTTGACGACAATTAAAGCCATAAACAGTGCCACTTTTATCCATTGGAATACTTTCCAAACATGTACATATGCACTCATTTTCTGGAAACTACTTGTAGTATGACCAAAAATACATTTAATATTACAGCAGTACAAAGAAAAGGATTCATCTATAAAATAACAGAAATTAAAATAAAAATAAAAATTATACATGCTAGACTTCTTTCGTTATTCATTCAGAAGAAAGAAATGAAGAAAATCTAAATCATGTCATACCTTGATAGCTTGTCGTCTTGTGATGTAATTGTTAGATTCTAGCAGCGTTGAGTTAAATTCTGCAAAAAACTAGAACCACAGATATAGTTGCAGAAATGGCACATTAGCATCAATCAGGAACACTAAATGCAACACTCATAGCATGAGGAATCAATGGCATCAACGAAGCTCCCTCATAAGGGTGAGTTCTCAATGGCGTCCTACTATTATAATCCAAGAAAAAAAGAATGAACTATTCAAAATTAAAAACTGAAAAAGAAGGATCTACCATAACCTGTGCATTGGTAAACCTTGCAGTTTATCAATAACAGTGAAAGAACTCCAATTGATTCTACTCAGACCCTCAGCAAGATGAATTACGTCTGAACTGTAACTGTGTAACTATGAAAGCATAAAATTGTATATAAATAACTAAGTTAAAAGAAAACTTACCCAATCAAAATTCCTAGAAAGAAATCCAGCAACTGTAGACTTATGCCTGGTCAAAAGCTCCTGCAGTTGTGATAGTATATCAATGCATTTGATTCTTTAATATGTAGTTATTTCTTAAACCAGTAAACCAATTTGAAATTTGCAGAGAAATTATGAGAAGAAAAAAGAGGAAGAGAATAAGAAGATAATAAGAAGAAGAAGAAGAAGAAGAAACTGAGAAAGTATGAGATCCTAAGCATCATGGCCTCCAAATAAAGCTTCTAAGCTGCAAATTCCCAGTTTAATTGCAAATCAGGTGACATAATACCCAAAAAAACATCCCTCCATGGCAACATAACTCTAGTTCTTAGGCCAATATTCTCCAATTTCTCCCTTGTAATGGGTAACCAAAACATTACTATAGTATGCTAAGATCAACCAGTGTAATCAAGTTTGAATCAATATCCAATAAAAGGAAAAACCTATGCAAAATACTTCAGGATTGATCTAAGACAGACCACATTTAAGACTGAGGGAAAAGATGTGCACATATTACTTCAGAACTGATCCAACACAGAACATAATTAAAGACCAAAGATAAATAAACTATTGGGAAGACAACTTCAGACCCCTTCTTTACTCCAAGAGGGAGGGAGGGAGGAGGGGGCTAAGAGAGAGAGAGAGAGAAATGACTAGAAAATATACTTAACCTTAAAAGTTGCTGCAGCATCTGCTGCAACATCAAAATTTGGAAGTCGTATATAGTCAAAAAACTTCCTCATGTGCTCTGATTCCAAGACATACCTGTAAAATATACAAGAGAGATTAGTGAATACAGTTTGAATATTAAAAAAAATATATCAGATAGACAAAAAGAAATCAAACCAAATTACTGATTCCTAAAAGAAACTGCAACATGGTTTAAAGAGATGGCCAACATCAAGATGTAATACTCATGTACCAAGGTCAGACCCAAATTTAAAATGAAAGATATATTAAGTAAAATACAATGTCTAGGATGAGTTGTGTCATGTGTAAAAGGATATCTGAATTGGCTGATAAATAACTTATATAAATGAGCAATAATAAAATTCTAGTACTTTCAACAACAACAAAAAAAAGGGGAAAGGTTGAATGTCAAATTCATTCAGAGAAATGAAAATCACAATTTCAGAATCATTCTCATTCATCTTAAAAATCATGCAACTTTTTTTTTTTTTTTTTTTGCTATACAGGTATCCTGGGCCAGCTTGCGCGCACTAGACTAAATCCTGCACCCTGAACAAGGCTTTCGAAACAAGGCTTGCACCTTGCGGTCCGTGGCCCAAGATATTAGTAGTTAGTGGGAGTCGAACCCAGGACTAAGGGATTTTGCACGCCCTTAACCCTGCTCCTCAACCACTAAGCTACCCACCCTTGGGTTAAAAAAAATCATGCAACTTGGTTGTAACAAACTTAATATTCACTACTATTCCCTTCCAACACTATAAATATGTTGATAAATATCACAACAAGCAGCCTAGATTAGTAAACTTTTATCTGTTGTGGGAACACATTAATAACTAGCACTATATCACAAAAACATTAGTGAAATCTATCACCATTACTTATCTAAGACAATAATTCTACTTAAAAGTGCACTAGCCTGATAAATATTTCTTCAACAAATAATGAAGTGTAAAAAATGTACGAGATGAATGATATCCTTTTCATAGGTAAATGATGCACGAATAGCTTGAGTTTTTGACATACGACAACACAAATTACACATAATAGATTTTTAATCACTCACTTTGCGATGCTTTGATGACGTATGCAATCCCTCAACATTCCACCATAATGTAAAGCAATGCCTGAATCTTCATACCTGAACATACTTCAGTATAAGCACTAAAGATCATGTGCTATAAGTAAAGAAGCAATATATAGAATTGATCAAACTCCCTGGAAACAACCAGTACAAAAGAAAACTTTCGATCCTAAATAGAACCAGAAGATTCTAATGAGAACCCACCAAAGTTGATTGTGTTAAAAGTTTGAGTAGCTCCTAGACCTAATCAACCTTATCCAATCCAACCATTTACCTTTAATTATGGTAAAATGCTTTTAGTGTGTTTTTAATTTTGAAAATATTTGTATTTAAATTTTTAGTTTTTAAAATATCAGGTATTTTCAATAAAATTTTAATATAACCAAACCAAGGGGAAAGGTTCAATCCCATGCAATTTCGGAGACACCCAAATTTGACTCAATCTAGACCCGCCAAGCTCAAACTATTGCCAGCTCAAATTCTACAATCTTTTAGAAGTTTAGCGGCCATAACAAAACCAGCCAAAAAGGTATTACAATTATGTGAAATATTTTTCAAATAAATGAAGTTCCCAAGATGTGGACAATATCTTTCATATTTATGCACATATAAATATACATTTTAATTTACAATGAAAGATTACATTTCACATTCTTAGTATGATTCTGAACACATAAACAAGAGCGCACATACATACTGCATGTGCGAGAGTAAAAACATATCAAGCATTCTAGCAAGATAAGCAGTGCCAAAATATTTTACCAAACATTTATAAACCTCATCAAACAATAACTTACCCTGATATCAAAAGATCCAAAAGATCTAGGTTTGCTTCCAAGTAATCAGAAGCAATCAGCCGGGACTGAACCGGTTGCCTTTGCAAATTTGCAACCACTTGGGTGGCATCTTTTCGGGCCTATGAAAAATGATCTTTTTCATAATAAGGAAGAAAAAGGGAAAGCGGTACACGAAACAGAAAACTGTCTATGATTACGCTGATACATATAAATGTAATTATGAAGAAAACCCCACAAAATTAAATATGAACTAGTTCAAATTCATTATCTGATGTAATTAATCCCAAATTATATAATTTATTTCCTTACCTCCAAATTCAATTTCGGAAGACAAATAATGAGGAGACGGAATGTGTTCTCTCTGAAGAACTCCTGGGTCAATTTTGCACAAGCTTCTGAAACTGGCTCAGATTCATTACTGCCATAAAGAATTGATTTTGACTCCTGGATGAGTTTATTCAATTCTGCCATCTGAAGACAAGTCTACATGTTAAACAAAACTATCTAGATTAAAAATAATAATAACCGAAAAACATGCAGAGAAGAGTTCATCTCATGAGATTGCATTGCATTCACATCAAAACACATAAATGCACAGAAAAAGAAACACATACTTTCCACAAATTTGAACATCTTTCTTCATATAATAAGATGATAGCACCTCAATCGTCAATATTAGTTCAAAAACGCAGCAAAACAAAATGTAATATAATCTGCATGCGCGCGCATACCTCGCTCATTTCCAAGCTTGCATTTTTTGCATAATTTCTGAAAAGACTTCAATCATAAATAGTTGAGTTCAAACATACCAAACCGACACACATACACGCGCACGCGCACGCGCGCGCACACACACATTTCCAAGCTTGCATTTTTCACCCAAAAAAAAATTAAGAATGTCATCATAAAATATAATAAAACACTTCAGTCATCGACAGGACAGTTCAATCCATATCAAACAAATACACACACATACAAAAGATGTACCCGCTTGGCGGCACCGTTGGCATTGCAATCGATGTTTAGGAGAAGGTCGCGAGTTTGCCGGACGACGTCGACCGGCTCTCGAGGCTTCGACTTGAAGAAGGTTTTCATAATGCTAGTACGCAGAGCTCGTAGAAAGAGCTTCTGCGATAGGCAAGAGTTTTCCGGGAAAATTAGCAAAATTTTTTACGTCTGATTCTCCCTCAGTTTCTCTCTCCTAGGGTTAGGGTTTGCACGGGTTTGGGAAGGTGTTTAGGGTTCGAGACGACGGGGAAAGAGGTTTGAACTTGAAGGACTGTTTGTTTCCGGAGAAAATCGCGGCATTGACATTGCCATGTACGGCTCCCTGTTTCGATATTTTCTTTCCCTCTCTATACGTTCTTCTCAAATATAGAAATAAAGATAAATTACACAACACCCCCAGAACTATAAATTAATCTATACAAAGCCCCCCTAATCCTTAAAATCAAATAAGTAGCCTGCTTGAATCTTGATTTCTTAAATAAACCTCCCTTGAACTTCAAAATTGCACGAATTGCACCTTTAATTATAAAACTGCAACACTTTGCCCCTCTCATATTTTCTATTAAAAAATTTATGAAAAATAAATGAAGAGAGGAAAGTTTTTTTTTATTTTTTTTTTATTTTTTTATTTTTTAAATCTAATAGCGAACAAATGGAGTAAAAATGGACTCTTTATCAAATTTTAAATATTTATAAATAGGAAAGTCTTTATGATACATGGAATTATCATGAAATGCCAATCTTTATAGCCCAATGTCATCTCTTCCGGAGGTGAAAGTCATAATTCGAACCTGGTCTACTTCATTAGTATCGCCCAAGGGGCTATTCTCAAGGAAAGATTATTCAATGAGCTCGGCATTTATGCTTTAAAAACAAAAACAAAAACAAAAAAGATGAAATGATCATAACCATTCAAATTTTCAATACAAATCCTTCTTAGAGAAAACGATTATTCTCAAGCACCCTTGTGTTTTAATTTTTACTATAGTTGCCCACTTAATAGGGATTTGGTGTGTAACAACATAAACCATTTTTCAATAAGTTCCCATCATCAACATAACAGTCTTACCATATATGAAGCAGTAATTTAGTGTCTATTAGTGAATTGCTGCACACACAAAAATGACCCAACAAGTGTTAATTTTGAGTAAGGGAAGTAAAAAAAAAAGAATTAATACAGAATCATTCATACAAATAAAGTTCTATATGTCATTATGCATATAGAAAACCTTGTGAAAATTATGTATACAACCCCCAAGATTAAAACCACAAACAGTGATCACTGGAAGATCCATAGGTACTGCTGCCTTTAACCCATGTCTCACTTTTACTGCAAACTTTCAGAAAGTGCATTCCACCAAAATAGAAACTCCTTTTACACTTTCTAGGTCACATGCCTTTGACACTTATTGAATGTCCCCTAGCCACCTAGCAGAGAGAGAGAGAGAGAGAGGAATGTTTTGCACCCCAATACTTTCCAACCATTGCTCTGTTTCACTATAACAGGACATAGCTTGTACCAATTTTCAAGAAGCTTGGCTCTATGAAAATATCCAAAGCAAAACGACCAAAAAAAGACCCCAATAAAAAGAACAAAAGAAATGGAAGCATCAAACCAGCAAAACACTCCTCAAGGTGTGGGAGAAAAGTGCCCCATAAAGATTTCTAAAGTGATAGCATAGGCCCCTTGTTGCTGAAAAATTCTTTTTTTTTTTTTTTTTTTTTTAATTTTATGACGAGGGTGTCGGACCAGTTTATGCGCACCTCAATTAATCCTTCGAGTAACTGCAATACCCTACTAACCACGGTCACCAGGTAAGACGCAAGGCAAATACACTGAGTAGATGGCCCAGGAGACTCGAAACTGGAGCCTCAGACTTGGTACGCCGAAAACCAATCATCTGAGCTACCCTGGGTTGCTGAAAAATTCACCTCTCCATAAATCCAAGAGAAAAAGGCCCTAATGAATATAAAACCTCTCTAGTGTGAGTGTCTCAATTACCCAACAACCCCTTCTCTCATCCAAGAGATAATTGTGAAAGAATCCTTCTCCACACTTAAATCATGAAAATTCAGTCTCCTACATTTGATTTGCATAACAAACTCACAGCATTAAGCTCATTTCAAATTCATCCAAGCTAAGTGCTAGGATGAAAACACTACTTCCATAATCCCCCATGCACAAGTGATGATTAAAATCTACACAATAACTTGTGTTCCCTCATCTTATTGTTCGGTCTTGAGAAAGAACATAAAAGATTAAATTTTCTTCCACAGTAAACAACTGTTTTGACAAAATATTCATTTCCTTTTCTTTTTTCTTTTTTGGACATGCTCAATGGGCATTAAATCAACACATAGTTATTCGACGGAGCTTCTCAGAAATTTCAGGGAAAAAGGGTTGGAAATGTCTGGAAGCATCAGAGAGATACTGTAGGATAATAAATTAAAAACGTTTTGGAAACCCCCACTGAAAAACTAGGAAACTTGCTGGAAATGATTTACCATTGTCACAGAAACTCATTGACAAGTGACATGACATTCAATTGATGATTGACAAGGATGTCTTTCAGCTTCCAAAAAGATGTAAACTGCCACATAGGTTGGGATCCCGGAGGAGTTCGGTCAAAGTGTTGGGATGAATAGCGTACTCTTCCCTGTATCATTTTGGCACTTCAAATTCATTTGTTAAATCAAGTTTCCATGTAAGTTTCCTATACAAATGCAAATAATTCCAACACCTGTGTTTGTGTATTCTAGATCGTGTTTCCCACATTAATTTGCATTTCAGCTTCCCCAACTCAAGTAATTATGGTTTTAACTCCTTCCCGTAAATGCCCAGGGAGGAAGAAATGAGAGGGAAAACCAATATTTAAGATTCAGTTGGGAATAGTTTTCTCGAACTTCAGATTCATCTCGACACAAAAAATAATAATAATAATAATAATAATGGAAAAATCAACTGCTCTCTATATTAATAGAATCTGACAAAATGAAAACAATACATGCAGTATCCAATTGTACAACAAGACAGTTGTGTAAGTAACAAAGAATTGGTTTCCAAGCAAAATCAAATCCACTGCAGTCCGTTCCCCCCACCACCGTCTGATAATTTATAAGAACAACATTGAAAAGTGTCAAGATAACATACCACTCCTGAAGCATTTAATGTTATCCCTCTTTTACTGATAATCTTCCGCTGGACTGCCAAAAAATCGAGCATTCCCATTGTAACACAAAGCCGAGTCCCCTATCTACATACACCCATTGCTTTGGCAGTCCCTTTTAATTGACTCTCAACTGGATCAAACTCTTTACAAGCTAAAACTATGTTGAAGAAACTTTTTTAACTTCTTTTCTATTTACTCCCCAGCAACGAGGCGATTGATCTATTTCAGCCAGAACTATAAAATTTTCAGCATCCAAGACTTCTCATTATACTTCTAAGTCCGTCAATAACCACTGCAGGATCAGCATGTGATCCAGAAAGACTAATGGCATGATACTCCAGCCCTTTCCACTGGGCAATCAATGCAAAATGTGGGCGCCTAAATTCACTGCTAATAATTTCAAGTACCACTGTTTTTGGTGTTGCGGATACAATGTGAGTGAGACCTGCACCATGAGCGCCAATGATGACCGAAGCATCTTGAATGGCTCGGACTTGCTCTTTCATGGACATGTGTGCAAATAACCCATTGACAAGATTCACTTTGCATTCTGAATAATTAGATGCCCATATTTTTAAAGAATCAAACACTTCTTGCTCATTGCTAAGCCTCGATTGAACTTTACCACCATGACGTGGATGGGCTAAATAATCTTCACGCCGAACAAAGAGGACATTATGACCTGAGAATGACTTTTGGACACGGTGTTTACCTACCGGAAATCCAAAAGCTGCTCGAATCATTTCTCCAAACTCAGATAATCGTGCAGTTTTTTTGTCATCAGGGCTTTGCCAAAGATCCCGTGCAGGTGCTCCATGACAATTTATGTCTTCGGTCAGCCCCTTAAATAGGGCAGTCTCATATCCCAGAGGTGAAAGAATAGCGTGGCGAAAACAAACTGGACCACTAAAGTTTTTTGCATATCTAAGGCTTGAGAACAGTGCTTTCCATGTTTCTTCCAAAGGTGCCTGAAATATTTTGCAGAAGGAAGAGATATTAGGAACAATAAGATTTACAAAGGAATCAACAGATAATCAAGGGTAATCAAGGGAGAGAAGTGTAAAATAAATCAAGAGATATAAGATATTTAATGAAAATTGAGGGGAAAAATATGGAGAAGGCTCAAAATATTTTGATTGCACATTTTGAGAATTATTTGTGAACACACTATCCAGAGGATTTAGACCCAGGTCCTTTATAAGCCTGGTTTCCTGGTTACCCAAACAGCTCATTAAATTTGAAACCTGATAAGAGATTTGTACAAAACAACCACCAATTTTTTTCCCAAGCGCTGCTACATCCACCTGTTATTCTTACCGGATTCCTCCACTAGCTGATGTGGCATGCACCATCCTTCTTTAAGTTCAAACCAAAAGGGAATCAATTTTCTGTTAATTATTTGTTAATTTTCCATAGTCACACCAATTGGTAAACAAAGTGGGTGGATTTATCTACTAGCTTTAGAATTTTTCTTCTCCTTTTTATATTTTTTTTGTTTGTTTGTTCGTCAACAATCTCCATCATGTTCAATCCCCTATTATTCACTCTGTTTTCTATCTCTAACCCTCAAACCTTTCATGTTTCGCTTTTTATTGTTGTTCTTTCTTTTCTTCTTTTTCTTTTTTTTTTTTTATCCCAATAAATTCTTGTTCTTTGTGTTGGTTACTCAACAATACATGACAGAAAACAAAAGCATGACAGCATAGTTATATTTATGTTATCAAATGTTGATCCACATGTTTCTGTTGCTCAGTCAACAAACAAGACACCAAAAGCTCATAAAAGAAAATGAATGATGCAAATTGAGCATACATACCTGGCAGTGGCCGTCTACGAAAACCAAATGAGGTCGATTAGGCAAGCCAGTAACTCTAGATGACACATATGCACTGTACCAATCTGTAACAGTGTGAAAAAGGTTTGCATACTCAAATCGCGTGACCAGAAGTGTTGGCTCCTCAACCCACTGTCAACAGAGCCACCCATGTCAGAAACATAAAAACAGAACAAGAAGATAAACAGTACCACTAAGTCAAGAAGGTGTGCATAGCAGGTGAAAGGATGCATATATGGACAATGCTTCCATGAAACAGAGGCCTAATGAATTTCCAAGAAAATTGTCTATTGGTGACACTGACAAGTATTACACAAAAACCTGAAATCCTACAAGACCATTTTTGAATTCTTTACAATATCAGATAAGGAGATAGAAATATAAGTTGGTAAAGACTACAGAGTACAGACTGCTTACTTCCCATGTATTCTCAGAGTCTCAGAACATCTTTCACCACTCACCATTTAATCTTGTTCCTGTGGAAACTCCACAATACCACATGTCACCACAATTGTTTACCTAAATTTATAATATATGCACATTCATAACACCTACGCCATTTGGATGCAGCACAATTGTGCCCATATGTGTGTGTGTGCGCGCACGCATATTTATAATACTTAATACATTTGGATGTACCTTTTCCATGAAAATATTCACCTTTCAGAGTGCCAACTACCTTCCGTTGTTTAATTTCTATCCAACAGATACTTTAAGACAGAATTGATCTGAATTATCAATAATAACCTTTGCAAATTTATATCTGGTTACTATTTGATTTTGCAGTCGTAATAGCATTAATTTCAAAAGTTCTTCTAATTTCTCAGGATGTCAAGATTCAATCTTTATCCAACAATAAGGGGATTCAAATCACCACCTTCAACTCCAGATCATCCAAAACCAATCAAAATTAACAATATTTAACACTTTCATCAATAGAAACTGCTAATCCAAAACAGTTAAATTAACATTACCAAGAAAAAAAAATTGAAACTTCAACTGATCAACGAAAATTCAAACCCTAACCTGCTCGCACTCGAACTCCCTCGTGCCCACCACTCGCATCGAATCAATCAAACCGCGCATTGTATGCCTCTCCACTGCACCTTGCGGCACAAACTCATCAAGCAACTCTCCACTCACAAGCTTCCTCCCTCCCTTCACAACCTCTTCGCCACCACCATCGACATCAAACGCTGCCGTTTCGAACACCGGCAACTCCTCCTCCTCTCTCCTTCCGATCACCTCATCCAACTTTTCTCCTCCCGCCGACATCCTTATATTCTCCGGTCTCATCCGCACTCTCCCTCCCTCACATATCGAACTCCGCAACGTCTCACTGTAAAAACACCTAAACCATCCGCCGCCGCCGCCGGAGCCGCCCACGGCGGCGGTAGATCGGAGGAGATCGAAACGGCGAGTAAAACCATTACCGAAGTAGGCTTCGCAGGAACGGAATTGAACGTTAGCGTTTTGAGACCAAGGGAGGTAAGAAGCGAGGATTGGCCAGGGTTTAAGGTGAGAGGTTACGGGGACGGAAAACGGCGATTGTTGGTGGTTTTCCGGTAGGGATTTGCGGTTTTCCGTTTGAGGTTTGTGATGGAAGAGGTGGTCTGGGTGGGAGGAGAAGTAGAGGTAGAGAGAGAGAGAGTTGAGGGCGAAAAGAGCGAGGAGGATTTTGAGGAGAGAGGATTTTCTCCTGCTCATAGTTTCTCTCTCTCTCTCTAAAAAGTATATAAGTTTCTCTCTCTATATCTATATAACCTGGTTTTATTGAGTTCGAGGGTAATGCGGTTCGGAAAGTCTATTAGGGTGGTCGCCTGGAGTCTGCCTAATAGAGTTGTGACACGTTGGTCGGAGCAGGTGAGTTTAGTAGTTGGGCTAGCTAGATTTGGGGTGAGGGTGGAAATCAGATGTTTCGGGAGCACTGGATCTCACAAACTTGATTAGGACACGTGGCACGAAATACAGTTTTCTGTTCTATATGCCACGTGGCTTCTTCGAGCTTTAATGAGCTTATTACATCAAAGACTACTATAATCAAACTTTATTTCAATGAATTAACAAGTTCAAAAACAAAGTTGAAGTTTAGTTTGTTTGTTTTACAAGTTTAATTCATGATTTGTCCAGTAAACTAAGAAATTCAAAAAATTACAGTCTCAATCCAGTCAATATTTGTGTATATATCTTATGTAAGTAAAAAATTAATAATTAATTGTGGGATGCATTATTTTGAAAAATTGACCGTTGGATTACATATATTGTTTATATATGGATATCATGCTTTAGACCGAAAAAACTATGACCGCTGAAAATTATTATAATTTTTTTCAGTGACATTTCTCAGAGACCGACCGTTGGATCACTGTGATTTTTGACATGCATGACATATATAAATATTATATATAATCCAACTATCAATATTTCGAAACATGTATCCCAGAATTATCAACTAACTTCATACTTACATAAACTTATATAAGCATATGCTGACAAGATTATTTCTGTTCAAAAATAATATTTAAGTTAATATTTTTTTTCTTTATATATATATATTCTTTTTAGTACCAGTCAAGAAACTTGGGCATTCTTCTCTTCTCTTCTACTCCTCTTTTCTTTTCTTTTTTGTTCTTTTGTATCAATCAAGAAACTTGGTCATTGTTCTTCTTTTTTTTCCCCTTCTTGAGCACTGTTCTTCTTTTTCTCTCTCTCTGCTCTTTTTTTTTTTCTTTTACTACCAATCAAGAAACTTGGGCATTGCTAATCTTTGAGTCTTGACATTAAGTGCCCATCCACCTATTCTTTCAGACAAGCAAGCTAGGTCATTGTATATATGCTTTCAATGCTTTTAATCCCAATCAAAATGGTGTCATTTATCAGAAACAGGGTGTGCCCAAGCCCCACACTACAGATTCATTGACAACCAGAGTCCTGCCAACCTGGTATCTAAATCCTCTTTATTGAAAAAATGAACCAACATGTCAATTTCAAAGTTGATGGCTAAAAAAGAAGCAACATTCATTAATGGACAAATGACCCATATGTGAAAAGAGTGTTGTTAATTATGTGTCCTACCAAAATAAGTTTTAATTTATGGATTTTATTAACGTATGTCCTTAGACGAGATGTTAAGATAATAAGATGCATTAAATGAAGTAAAAAATAAATAGAAATATACTTCTTCTGTATTTTTAATATATTTCAACATTTTTCTCTACATTTTTAACTCTTTTTTTTTGACAAAAAAAAAAAGAGTATTTTAACATGTACTCTTAGAATATGCGTTAACAGAACGAACCCTTAATATTTTTAAACTTATGTGTTGATATGTTAGTCCACGTCAGTCGATTGTCAGTTACCACATCTTGTATTAAAAAATATATATATATTAGCTTAGTAATATCACATCAATCATTATGGTGGGATCAAACATGATACATGAATTAGAACATAAGTTGAGACTTATTTAGTAGAAACTAGGACGCATAGCATTTATCTCTGTCAAAATCAAAGTCAATAGGGCGCATCTTTCTAAGCGCGTTAAAAGAAAAACAAGATTCGATCACAGGGATTATAAACAATTTGAATGACTAGGTTCAGAGTAATTTACTTGACCCAACTTGTTCTTAATTATAAATGTGAAACCATCTTTGCTTCCAGCTAATTTTCTTACCTCATGTAAGAATCATGACCATCATAATGGTAAAAGCTTCAAAAGAGAGAAGAAACATTGGACACAACTAGAAATTTGAAGCACTTTATTACTTTTTTTAATCATAATGAAGAAAAAAAACAAGCATTATAGTTACAATTCATTTTCCCATCCACACCTAGCCACCACCTTCTTTCATCATCATCCTCCTCCTCCTCCTCATCATCATCATCCTCCTGATCATCATCATCATTGCCCTTCTGTTTTTTTTGGACATTAAGAACCTGCACCTAGTCCTATTAAACAGGTCCCCAATTCCTCCTCTTTCTCAAGAGAGGGGCTCAAACCCATTTATCGCATGGAGTAAAATATTTGATTTTGATGTTTATGTACATGAAAGCAGAATGTCTCAAGTTTGACTTCCTTTATGAGATTAGCCGATCGAAATTTGATTTTTTGAACATTAATTGATGCAAAATGAATAATGGTCTTATCTGTATTCGAAAATTAGTTAAGTCGAAGGTTTGGATATCTCATTAAAATAAAAAGGCACAACCTTTAACTACCACTCCAAGAGGGGGAAAATACCATGAAGGTACAATACCGTTGGTGGACATTGATTATTAGTCCTATGTATACATAGAGAAACTTCAAAAGACAAAGGTACAAGAACACATTCATAAGTTATCTAAATTAGTAATAATGAAGTGTGATATACATTTTGAAAGATTTAACAACATTTATCTCCTCTTCCAAAATCAAACCCATCAAATTGTAATAAAATAAAAATATTAGAAATCTCGTATGCGGTATTTTGCCAAGGGGTGGGGCTTGCACCCACCCAATAGAATGGGCAGGAAACCAGCACTCTTCAAAACAAAAAACAGAGACTAAAAATCAAGACTAAGCCCGGTTTCAGATCTCCAATGCTTTGCTTTCTCGAATCCATTGATGCAATTCTCATAATCATCAATTGTTTGATCAATTTCCTCTTGAGTATTCATCACAAATGGACCAAACTGCACTATAGGTTCACCCAATGGTTCACCACCAACCAAAATGAACCTTAGAAGTTTGGAGGACTTGTTCCATGCCTCAAGGTCATCACCAGTGCCTAGAAGAAGGAGGTGGTGAGCTGATGTTGGCAAAGATTTCAAACTGCCAAACACACCCTCTCCCTCTAGGACATATACGAACGCATTCCATGTCGTTGGTATCGGTTGTTGAAGGTGAGCTCCTGGTTTGAGAGTGAAGTCCAAGTACATGGTGGGTGTTCTTGTGTAAATTGGTGACTTAGTTCCCAATGCCTCGCCGGCGATAACCCTCACCTTGATGCCATCTTTTGTGGCTTCTGCAATGTCCTTGCTTGCTATCTCTTGATACCTTGGCTCAATCCTGCAATTTCACAATAACAAGAATGATTAGATGAAGCTTGAATGCATATGCATGTTCACAAACTGAATTCCATCAAGGGTCTGTTTGGATCTCGGAAAGTAAAAGGAAAATGCTCAAAATCTCTCACTAATGAATTCCCTTTCTAAGCATTATTAAGCTTTTTCCCTTCTCGTTTCCTTCATGCTTTCCTATATCCAAACAGAGGCGTAGGGTTTTAACTTTTATTACATGAACATAAAATTCTCAACTACAAGCTTCTTTCCAAATCAAGGCTAAAGGTTGGATTGGGCAATCATGATGAAGTGTTGCATATTCTTAGTTGAAAAGTTTGAAACAACATTGGATCCTAGAGAGTGAAGAAAAGAAAAGGGACAAGCTTAAAAATGCTAAAGAAAGGAATCCATTTGTAAGCAATGTGTAACATTTTCCTTTTCTTTCCTCCATACTTTCCCGGGATCCAAACAAAACAGGGTGAAGGGTTTAAGAAATGGGGAACCATTATTTCAGTTGTGTGGCCCAAAGACCCATCTGAGCTCTCTCCTATGGTCAAATAGTATCAAAATATTTGTATATATGATTAACCAACAATGAGTTAAGAGTCTACTTTACATTTTATGATTGGAGGAGAGGTTGATCCACAACTGTAAACCCTTTTGGGTTCCCAGTGCTGCAGGCATTTCAGAGTGAACAATCCCTCTTCCAGCGGTCATCCACTGTAAATCACCAGCTCCTATAGTTCCCTTGTGCCCCTCAAAGTCTTCATGGGTTACAGCTCCCTGTTAGTTCAAAAAGGGTTTACACTTTTTGACAAATTGAAGACCCACAGTACTTTTTTAACATATATCATGACAACAACCAGGCATGTTATGAAGGCAATGGCCAGGCCAGGCCAACCCCCTGCATAATTGCAGCATTATGGGTGCCCAGTGCCCTCCTTAGTTGGCATAGGGCCATGGCAGAAAATTGAGTGTAGCCTACCCTATCCTATACTACTTTGGCCCCTTTAAATTTAAACACAACCTGTTGCCAGCCATTACTGTCCCACCATGAGAGAGTGATATATCGTGCTTTACTTCTCTTTTAAAAAATGAGTTTTTATTTATTTTTGGTACGACAATGGGCCAAAAAATGAGTTGGGTTGGGAACCTATCATATGAAATAGGGTGCTAGATAAAATAATAATAATAATAAAATGAAATAAAAAATAAATTATACTCGAGTTATATATTCACTAATTAAGAAATTATATAAAAAATATAAAAATCTGACAGCTAAGATAAGTTCGAGTGGTTTACAATTTGATAAATACTTTTTTCTTGTAAATTTGTTTTGTCTTGTGCAAAACGCAAATCATTAACACAGTGCTTTTTCAAAGCATAAATAAGTTGGTTTTTTTTTAAAATTAGATAGTGGATTTATCTTAATCCAGTTTTCAAAATATCCAAACAAACTGCAAATAAAAAAGCTATTTTTTCTTATGGTCTGTTTGGTTGCTGAGACAGCAACCAAACTGACAAACTGAGCATTGTCAAGAGTCCATTAGCTGGGAAGATTAATTGCTGTACCTGCAACATGTAGGTAACTGTTTCAAACCCTGTTAAGAGAAAAACAGAAGCATCAGAGTCAGCCCAATTTGAATCTCTCAACAAGCATGACCAAATATTCTCAGGAAAATACAGGATTGATACAAAAGGCCTAGAATCAAACCTCTGTGTGGATGATCAGGAAATCCAGAAGGAGCAGAAACTGCAATATTCCCCAAAAAAATTAAAATTAAAAGGAAAATAAAAATATAATCATATGCATACATAAAGGAAATCAGGGACACCCACCTGAGAATTCATCCAGAACAAGAAAAGGATCAAAGTATTTCAGCTCAAACCTGAAGGAAAAAAAAAAGGACCCATTAAGCCCAACAGCACAAATTCCTCAATTCCCAATTTATTTGATCAATAAAACCAACCCCATTCGCTCTCTCTCTTACCTTCCTATGCTTCTTCTAACAATGGCTCCAGCGCCTTCATGTTGAGGCCTAGCCTGGAATTTTCTCACCACATGGCGAGGTTCTTTGAGAACATGAGAAACCTCTGTTTCAGGCATGTTTACTGTGTGTTAATTTTTTGCAAATACGAGAAAGAATGTGAGATGTGAATTGCAGAAGTGAGGAGGAAGGACAGATATGTATGCTGTATTTATAGAGAGAGAGAGAGAGTTACAGTTAGTTATGCGTGTTTAGTTTATGGGAGGGTCAAAGGAAGACGCTGGCGGCCCAATTGGGCCCACGATTGGGAGTTTCCTTGAGATCAAGGAACTTCCTGTACTAACGTCAGCATAGCGTTGTGATGATGCGTACTAGCAATCTTTTGAATCTAGCCGTTTCATGAGTGCCATGTGTACTATATTAGATGACCAAATGAATTATATATTAGATTAAAATGCTGAATTTTCTCCTATGCATCATAAGAAGAGGAGTTTGGTTTGGCTGTGGCTCATGTATGGTACAGATCTTTTTTTTATTTGGCCTTTTGGCCGATGTAAATCTGGTGTTTTGAAAAACCGACCGTTGGATTGAATATTATTCCTATGTACTACAAGCATGCCAAAAATCACAGTGATCTGACGGTCGATTTATGAGATACAGACTGTGAAAAATTTTAACAGTTTGTATACTGTATATAAACTGTTAAAATTTTTCACAGTCTGTATCTCATAAATCGACAGTCAGATCACTGTGATTTTTGGCATGTATGTAGTACATATGAATAATATTTCATCCAACGGTCAGTTTTTCAAAACACCAGATTTACATATGCAAAAAGACCAAATAAAAAAAGATCTGCACCATACATGAGCCATAGCCAAACCAAGCTACATATAGGTGAGATATTTTAAAGGCATTATTAATTTCAGCACTGCTTAAGAGTTAAGACTATTAAATACAATAGTTGAGAATTTAATTAAAATAGTTCCATCTAATTTTCTAACATAACATATCATTTAATATTATCATCACACAATAAATAAATTGTCATAGTCGCGGTATGACAATTTATTACACTGATATGAGAAATCAACATGTGTGATTTTTCTTTTTTTATCATTTAATAACAATCTCGTCTTATATTAAAGGTCATCATATCTTCTGTTCCTGTATTATCTTAAACTTTTCGCTTTGCCTACTACTACTACTACAAATAATAATAATAATAAGGGTAATTTGGCCGGAAGTCCCACATTTGAGGTCTTTTGTGCAAAAAGTCCTCCAAAAAACTCTTCTTTTCGAAATGCCCTTTAACCATTTTAGGACAAAAATACCCCACCCTTATTTCCTTATTTTCTTTTGTATTATTTACTTATAAAAAAGGAGAGAAAGCCGTAGGGAACCTCTGAAAAAGAGAGAGCGAGACAAAAGAGGGAGGAAGACGGAGTACTCGTCGGAGACGAAAATGGAGATCGGTGCAGACCTATCCTTTTTAGGGATATCAATGGGATGGGTTAAAAAGGTAACCCGACCCTATTGGGAAGGGTTTGGGAAATAGTTTTGAAAACCTTATAGGGTTTTGGAAAAAAATAAAATTTGGGACGGGAATGGGATATGGCCTCTCCAACTCGCCCCGCCCCGAATATCTTTGTATATATAATTATACTAAAATCTTTTCTATTTATTCACAATATTTAGTGTTTTAAGATTTTTATCAATTCTATTTTTTTTTCTATTCTTTTCACTGAGTTAGTGTGTATAAATATATATTTTAACTACTAATAGTTATAATTTAAGATAAAAATCAAAATTTGTTGAGATTATGGTTAAGATTCATTCCAAAATAAAATAAAATTGAAGTTTAAAAAATATTTTAATTATTTTTTCAAACCTGATGGGAAAACCTGCCCCGCCCCGCCCCCGTCCCGTTTTTAGTTGGGATTGGGACCGGTTTGGGAAATGATTTTTATTCATGGGACGGGATTGGGAAAGCAAAAACCCGCCCCGTCTCGCATAAAATAAAATAAAATTGAAGTTTAAAAAATATTTTAATTATTTTTTAAACCTGATGGGAAAACCCGCCCCGCCCCCGTCCCGTTTTTAATTGGGATTGGGACGGGTTTGGGAAATGATTTTTATTCATGGGACGGGATTGGGAAAGCAAAAACCCGCCCCGTTGACATCTCTAATCCTTTTTCTTTGTTTTCTTCTTCCCAAACAAAGATCGATGCTTGGTTTCCCAAACTTATCCCGATCTCTCTCTCTTCACTCCGAGGTGCGTTACACTGATCAACACACAATCTAAAATCGTACAGATAACTATAATTATCTACTAAATAAACATCATTAAATTCAAGGGTTTCACAACACATTCCATAGAGATTCAGTAACTTCTAATTTTGCAATTGTATGCAAAATACAAAGTTAATTGTACCTTTTGCAGTTTGCTTGTTATTTTGAAGGAACAGTACATCTTTTTTACTTAATTAAAATGACTTTCTTGGGGTGAAAGCACAAAATTGTTAGATCTTACTAAATCAACTCAAGGATTAGCAACTCAAGACATGCAAAATCACGATCAGATGCGAACTCCTGCCACATATTAAACTGATCTGGAATCCTGTTTGGCCGGATCAATTCCTCGTCTTGTGTGGTCATTATGCCGGCGAGATCACGACGTGATCTAGTTGATCTCCAACCGAGTTCCGATTTGCTGACAACACCAGATCGAGTTGCGATTTGACAACAACACTAGATCGAGTTCCAATCTGTTGGTACATACATTGAAACTCTGACCGCGCTTCTAATCTCTACACCATATCAAGTTGTGATATGACAACAACATCAGATCGAGTTCTGATCTGCTGGTATGTACATTGAAGTTCTGATCGAGTTCCGATATGCTGGAAATGAATTCAACCTCTCACCATCTTCATAGTAAAAATATTGTGTCTTCTTCTTCTTCTTTTTTTTTTTTTTTTTTTCCACAATCCTAAATTTTGGTTCCGTGATGCTTGCAAAAAAAGAGCCCATAGATTCTGTTCCATGTGTGATTCTGTTCCATGTGGAAGACAGTAAAAATACTAAATATGGGCAGTAAAAATATTGTTTCATGTGTGATTTTGTTCCATGTGGAATACAGTAAAAATACTAAATATGGACAGTAAAACTACTAAAAATGGACAGTAAAAATAATATTCCATGTGGAAGACAATAAAAATACTAAATATTGACAGTAATATTATTGTTCCATGTGTGATTCTATTCCATGTGCAAGACAGTAAAAATATTAAAAATGGACAGTAAAAATGCTAAAAATGGACAGTAAAAATGCTGAAAATTGGATTTTCAATTTTTAATAATATAATGAAAAAAAAATAATTCCATGAAAAAATTATTTTTAATAATATAGTGAAAATAGAAAAACCAAACACAGTAAAAATACAAGAAAATTGGATTTTCATGATATTTAACAATAGTTTGTTAAATTTCGGTTGTTGTTCAATGTGTTTTTACTGTGCATGTGTTTATATATATAAACACAATGAAATTCACCATCTTCACAGTAAAAAAATTGTTTCTTCTTCTTATTCTTCTTCTTCTTCTTCTTTTTTCACAATCCTAAATTTTGGTTCCGTGATGCTTGCAAAAAAAATGCCCAAAAATTATGTTCCATGTGTGATTATGTTCCATGTGCAAGACAATAAAAATACTAAAAATTGACAGTAAAAATACATTCAAGGATAGTTATGTTATTTTAAAAATTATTTTTAAAAATTAGGACTTTTCGCGTGAAACAAATCTTAATTTGGACCTTAAGAAGGCAAAAAATTTCAGGAGGACTTTTTGCATTGAACTTTTATAGAACAGGACCTCTCACCAATTTCCCCTAATAATAACAACAACAGCATATAGTTGAATTTAATTTGATCATAACATTTAGCTACCATATAAATTCTTCATATAGAGCCAACCAACCCAAGAATTGAAAAGAGACCATTCCATCATAACAATAATTCTAATTAAATATCTTACTTAGATTACAATCCTTCAATTATCCAATTTAAATGGTTTTGTCAAAATTTTTAATCGATCACATCATCCATTATCAACTATTTCATACTTTGAATAATATCCAAAAAAATTTACTATAAATACTTGGAGAATGATCGAATAGTGATGCAATAAATATTGAATAAGATCCTTCTTTAAGATAAAAGTAATGAGAGAATCAAGAAAATATTTTATTCCTCTTCTACTAGGGAAAAGAACAATGGAGGACCAGAAAAAAGCTTCTTAGGGTGGGTGGGTTTTTTCTTTTTCATCTTAATTTGTCCACATGCAGTCACTTGACCTTTGTACCACCACAAAAATTTTCTGTGACCCATGTAGGAAAATGTATACCCAAATGTGGAATAATTTTTTGTCATGTAGGTGGGTATATCTTCCCCTTTGAAGACAAGACAGAAAAGGTTTGATTTTGTTAAATCTCAAAATATGATTTTTTTTTTTTTTTAATTTTATTCACTTGTTATTGTTAAAAGATTTCGGTTTCTCACTCTACCCAAATTTGGTTAATAAGTTATAAAGACTCTCCACCACTTGGTAATTTGAGTTATTGAATTGGATCCTGATTTCTAACATGGTATCAGAGTTAAATCTTGGGTGGGTTCATATTTTGATATTTTTCATTCCCTTCACTCTCGTATCATGCTCTGAGGACTCATGGCACATAGACAAATGCCCAGCATGGTATTTCTTAATTGACAATTTGATTCAAGTTTTCTTAACATTTGGCCCAAGTCTTTAGGGCCAAAAGTCTTTAGGGCACTTTGAACACATTCATTCATTATTAAATGTACCATAAGAGTAATTTGAGTAATTTGGAAATCTGATATACCAGATTTTCAAAAATAAAAATAAAAAATTGCAGCTTAATTAAAATTATGATCCACCGTTCTTCGAGTCATCATCTAATCAAGTTGACAATCAAATCAACATACTTCAAATCAAGACACGTAAAAGATCAACGAATCTACAAGAAAGAGACTAAAATAGAATGGGCCATGAAATTTGCCCGTTTGGCCCATTAAAGCAGATTGGGCCATTGGGGCCCATCATGATGTCAATAACAGGAAAGCATGACGTAAGAATGACCGTTGGATAATAAATGTAAGCGAAGTCAAAATCAGATCATAAGGTTTGTATGCATTTTCGTGATGATTTAGGAATCTGGATATTCCTCCATGGATTCATGTTTTCACAGGTGAAATTTTTCAAATTTTATATATAATCTACAGTCTCCACATTAACAAATAATTTTATATAGAATCCTAAAATTTAATAATTCTCAATCCTCACGATATCATCATATCATCATATCACATCAGTGTTTTTTTTAAGTCAAATATGGCTGATATATTATTTAATGTGATCGATGTGATGGGTATTTAAGACTGTTTATTTTGTAAAAAAATTTATAATTTTTATTTTCTACGATAATTTTTTAAAAATAATTTTTATTTTCAGTTTTCAAAATTTAAAAAATGTGTTTATATTACAAAAATTAAAACTGTTTTCAAAATATAAAAATAGTATAAAAGCATTTATTAAAACTATATATTATCTTTATATATTTTATTATTTTTATTTTTTGGTTTTACAATTGGTTTATATATTTTTTTTCTATATTTATAAGCATTGTCACGATATAATCATTGTTTTCAGTTTTCGTGAAAATACAAAAAATGTTTTTTTTGATGTTTTCATATTTTCTTAAAAACTGAATTCGTTTTCTTGAAAACAGTTTTCATTTTTTATAAGCAAACGCGTTTTTTAGGCCGTTTTCTGTTTTTATTGAAAATATAAATAAAAATTACGAAAAATTTCACAAAGTAAACATGCCCTAATATTTTGTTTTTTTTATTGGAATAGAGGATTCTTTGTTAGTTTGGGAATTTTGTGTTAAATTAGTGCTTGAGAATTCTATGTTCCAATGAAGATTACGTATTAGCGTAGGGATTGGAGATTATATTATTTATCACGAATTATGTGAATGATTGGAGATTATTAGTAAAATTGTTATATCAAATTTTTAAAATTTGACTGTTAAAATGGCATATCAGTAATTATATTTCGTTAGTAAGGGCATTTTCATCCTAACAGGTCCATTAAAATAAATAGATAATAAGCAAGTCCATTGAAAGAATATTTGC
Organism: Hamamelis virginiana; assembly: GCA_017140935.1. Taxonomy (NCBI): domain Eukaryota; kingdom Viridiplantae; phylum Streptophyta; class Magnoliopsida; order Saxifragales; family Hamamelidaceae; genus Hamamelis; species Hamamelis virginiana. Next base: position 131,221 of record JAESVK010001228.1, read on the forward strand.
AAAATATGGATCCATTAAGAGAATTTTCAGTTCCAAATTACGAATGATGACGTGTGCACCATATTGGTCTTCTTTCTTCCGAGAAAGGGAAACTTGATGTTGCCACTTGTCAGAATAGCGAAGCCAATATCTTTTTCACTCCAAAGAAAAAAAAATTGTGATGTTTTTAATTATAATAATTTTTCATAATGACATTTTTTAGAAACCAACCGTTGGATCACCGTGATTTTTGGCATTAATGACATACATGATAAATGAATCTAATCTAACGATCGATTTTTCAAAACATTCTTCACACGTTGATATTCAGATTTGATCCATTAAAGTTCGGATCTTAAATTAATTTAAGGTTCGCTCACCATTTTTCACACAACCGATGTTATTTTAAAAAATCGACTATTAAATTAGATAATCTTATTATATGTATGTTATGTTTGTCCAAAATTACAGTGATCCGACAATTGATTTTCCAAATACAGTCCTTAAAACATTCTAACAGTATTTACCATTAGATGTTGTAACAATTGTTTAATAGTCTCTATTTTGAAAACCGACCATTAGATCACAGTGATTTTTTAGAGACATAATATATATAGGAAAATTATCTAATCCAATGGCCGGGTTTTCAAAATACCTATCATGCGTGAGAAGTTGGCGAATGGTCCTTAAAAGATCATTTCAATTTTCTGTATTGGTTCAATGTTAGGATTGTTGGTACTTAATCCATTTGTAGCCTATATATAGCATATTGATTCATGGTTTACACAAAGAATGCTTTTATTGAAGGCTTTCATTTCATGGCTCAAAAATTCCAATTGAAGAATTAACGACTTTTATTCAAAAATGGTGAGTGGGAGGAAGAGATACCATTAATTAAACTACAGGAATTGGAAAAAAAAAAAATATATATATATATATATATATACTTTTCACCTCTTTTCCTACATAGATGATATTGATAATTTGATTTTAATTAAATTTCAAGGATTAAAATATGTATATTAACAAATAGGAATGATTAAAAATGTTAAATGAGATGTATTTTTAAGATTAAGTGAAATTGGAGATACATTCTTGATTAAAAATGTTAAGCGAGATGTATTATTAAGATCAAGTGAAACCAATATTAATATATTATAATTGTGTAAATGTTTATTTGATTAGATTATCTTGACCAGTAATTTAAATAACAAATTTATGAAGGTGAATGAAACTATTTTTTTAAATAAAATTAAAGTAGAGAAAATTATCAATATGAGATAGAGGGAACAAGTGAGGTGGGACTCACAATTTAATATATCATAATTATGTAAAAGTTTATTTTGATTAGATTATCTTGATCAATTGATCCTAAGTAAATTTATAAGCTCGAAAAGAAAATCAAATGGGATGTAATAGTACATAAAAATAAAATAAAAAAATACTACATAGAAAGCCCTTAATCAAATCAAGATGAGATAGATGATATAAGTTAGGTTAGATCCACAATTTAAATAATAAAAAAAAAATAATACAAATTTGTGGAGATGGAATCAATTTTCTAAACAAAAATAATAAGAAATAATCAAGATGAGAAGGAGGAGAGAAATTAAGTGGGACTCATAATTTAATATATTATAATTGTACAAAAATTTGTTTTGTTTAGATTATTTTGACAATTTGATCTTAAGAAAATTTATAGGGATAGAAAATTAAATGGTATTGTATTATTAAAAAACCAAATACCATATAGAAAGCCCGGAATCAAATTAAGATAGAAATAAAGGATATAAGTTAGAATGGACCCACAATTTAAATAAATAAAAAAACCAAAAATTTATTGAGGTGAAACCAAACTTTTAAATTAAAAATAGAAAAAATATTCAAGATTATAAAGAAGAGAGAAGTTAGGTAGGATTAGGAATTTAATACATTATAATTGTACAAATTTTTTTTTTCTTAAATTATCTTGACCATTCGATTTTAATTAAATTTATAAGAATGGAAAATTAAATAAGATGTATTATAAAAATTTTATTTTAATTGTTAATATATGTTGTGCTTTTTTTTTTCCCTTTAAATCTTCCATTTGATCTTTAGTTTATATATTACCCATTAGTATAAAATTAAAATATATTACGAAAAAATAGTTTATTAAATAATAATAAATTGATTAAATTCTTTATAAAATTTTTATATTTACTCATTAATCTCTATACTCCAACACCCTTGCGATTTTTGCTAGTGTGTATATATATATACATATATATATATATAACCCACGGAAAAAACAAACCAACAATTAAATGGGGAAGCGACCCTAATGAATACGAATACGAATCCATCGATGCATGTACCTCTCAGAATTTGTGTATCTTAAAATACATGGGAAGAATGAACATACCTACAACATCAAAAGCAAATGAACATAGTATTGCAGGGAAAAGAATCTGAATTAGCTGTGTAATGATGCAGCAAAAGCTCCTGATTACCCGGATATCCAAGCATTGAGGTGGAAGTACAAAGGACACGAAATGATCACTTGTAGAATGATCATGTTACAGTTTTCATAATAGCAGACTAGTTGCGAGGAGTATAGCAAGAATCGAGAGGAGGGTGCATGCAGCAATTTTAGGCTGCCCATTTGACGAGTTTGGAGCCGGTGCTGCAGGCCCTTTAACTGAGTCAGAAGGCGGGGCTTTCGCAGGAACGACTGAGGGGAAAGGTGGCTCATTCACATCATTTTCTGTCAGGATCGGGAGTGGAGCCTCAGCTGGTGGCAAGTAGGGTGTAGTAATGATTTGCAGGAGTCCGCCAGGCTGAACAGGTTGCATGTAATTTGGTGTGTTATCGCCCAGCCCTAAACATAGGTTCTCTGCATTATGCCAAAAGCACCATTATAAACTGAGAGGCAAACTTGAACAGGAACGGACAAAATTTTACCCACCTACACACACACACACAGCTATTCGGATTTCCTGTCATGTTTCGGATCATGATATATGCATATTTGAATAAGCACACTGATATTGTTTGCCAAATGTTACCATAAGATTCGATAATTTAGACGTAATGGTATCAACCAGAATAAAACTTGCCAATCAAAAGCAATGGATCCAATAGAAAATGGTAATTTGCAAAGTGCGAAATGTATTCTTGCATAATCTAAACAGAAACGAGTTAAAGGAAAGTACCCACTTACTTTTGTACTTAGCAGCCGTCTGAGGGAAGTCTGTGATGATGCCGTCAATATTGCCTTCTATGACATATGAGTTGATTTCCACAGTTGCATCTGAGAAGAAATCCCAAGCTTGAGATGTAAACTCATTCCTGAAGATTTGCGCATAAACGGGGAGCTTGAATGAATGTAGCTTTGCTACTACATCTGTATATTTAGTAAGAAGGAATGCCTGAGTGTCAGGAAAGACAGAGGACTTGCCAACAACCACAGCATGGGCAAAATTCGCAATGTCCTCAATGGTTGAGTTAGAAGCATCACTGATGATCTCAATGATCCTGTACACAAGCTTGTAATTGTTTTTCTTCTTAAATTTCATCAGAACAGAGCTGTTGGAGGATTGAATCATGACTTCCTTGGCTGTCTGATTATTGTAACCAGATTCGCTCAAGGCATGAAGGACTGCATCAGTTACGCTCAATCCCACATTCTCTGCAAGGTAGGCTGCATTCTGAAAGATAAGTAACAGAATAAAGTGTCATCTTCGTGAATAAGATAAAAGAACCTGGGTGCAAAGCAACCACCGTGGCCAAAATTCAATACAGGCATAACATAATTTACTAATATCCAAAAGAACTTGTATAGGAGGTCAAGGATTAATTTGTTATATGCTGGTGTACCGGGACAAACTAGAGACTCTACCCAGACCTTAATTCTGTCCACTTCTAGTTTGTAACCAGATTTGAAGATTACGTGAAAAATGTAACATTTCAACAATTGTACAGAGAGAATTAAGGTAAATGTGCCATTGTTGAGATACTTGAGAATTTGGGAATAATATAGATATAATTATATTTATGTTGCAGTTTCACTTTAATTCATTTTAAAATTTATTGTAATCTGAATAATGTGAATTTCCTTGGAAGGGTTATAAAGAATATCATAGATTATGCCTTTGGCAACACAAGATTGCCTCCAGGAACAAGATTTTGTTCCATCAAAGGCTGCATATTCATGAGGTTTAACCCCTCAAAATAACTGTACCAATCAGAAAGGATTAGCTTATGTCTTTCTATCTTAAAGTCTGGTAAGTTAGATACAGCTGGCAATAGAGAACTTTAGTGTGCCAAATTCTAGGTCTCAAAGCACGACTGGAATGCTACAAATATGAATGGCGACTTTCAAGAGGGAGAAAAAAAACACTCTTCTTCAAGTGGAAATTTTTGGCATGGTTAGATTTACTACCATCTTAAGCATGAATTTTCAATAATAATGCTTGTTTAAGGGCAAGACAATTGCAAATCTCAAGGCAAAAGTTCTTTCAAAAGGATAGAGTACTACAATCCTATAAAAAATGTCAATATCCGGAATAAAATTTCACATAACTATTTTACAGATTTCATGAGGACTCATTTAAGATTTGGTTAGAATTATAGTTTGAACGATTTAGGTTCCTTGCAAGGTTTCTTATTTTGTTGTGTTTTCTTTTTGAGCCTCTCTCTCTCTCTGTTCAAGAAAAAAATTCGTTCTTCTTAAGATTTCTTCTTTCTAGCCAAGTATCTAATCCTATCAGAACTTTTATTTTAGGTATGGTGCCATAGAATACAAAGCCAAATGTATGGTGACAACATTTCTAACATTACAATTTACAATATTATGCCAATTCCTATTTCCTGTTTAACTCCTTTTAGGCACCTTAGCTACAATTGGATCTCCTATCATGTGCCCAAGCAATGGAATTTGAGTGCAGAAAGCTTGTGCAGAGCATACAACACATAGCTACATTTCTTGAAGCCAGAATTCTGTTGATAGAAATATGGACAGAGGACAAGTAGCAAAAGCATAAACTCACCTCTATGATGATCAGGACACCAGAAAGAGAAGTAGCGTTTCTTGTCAAAGCCAAAAAGTCAGTCAATGTCAAGAATCTTCCAGCATTTTTGAATTTCGGATTCCTGTACATTCTGAAATCTGTATATGGGTTTGATATTACCGCTGCAGTAAAAACAAAAATAAATAAATATGATGCATGTTCAATATTTGTTGTTTACATAAAGAAAATCAATTCAATTGTTTCTATACTAAGAAAAACAACGAAAAAGGTAAGACAGCAGAATAGCAGAACTGAAATGCATGAGCAGATAGACACTATATGGATTTTTTTGTTTTGGTGGGGAGTCAGGCGGCAAATGACATTGTGGTGAGTCCTTGAAAAAGCTTAAGGTCTTCCTATGCAGGGCCTCATTATTATATTTTCTTTCACAGGTCTGATGAAATTATTCTCTGAAACAGTTAATAACATAAAAAGCATCCACAATAATGTGTGAAAAGGATTTTGACATACTTAAAAATACATGCCATGAGCTTACATTACTGGGTTTGAGGTGCTGGCTTGCTACAAGAAACTTGTAATTGCACCGGTGTTTGTTCTTTGTTCTCTTCCGTTTTTCTCGGTAATGCTTGTTCTTTGTTTGATTGAATTTATTATACAGCTGTTATTATTTAAAACTAGGGGTATCAAAATATTTGAAAATTAAAAATAAAATAAAAGAAAATTAGAAGAAGAAGAAAATTTGAATAGTGGCAAAAAGTTTTGACAAGAGATGACTTAGAAAAATATACCAATAAAAAAAATGTTATACTAGTAAGGAAACCATATCCACCAAAATTTTAAAAGATTGTGTTACATGATGGTTTTACAATTCCTTAAGGCCAAATGAAAAATAAAAATAAAAAAAATTACGAACAACTAGTGCAATAGTGATGGCAACAGAATGAGGTTTACGTTAGGGGCCTAGGGCACTGCAGCACCACAGTACCTGCCTTTCCCCGACTATATTGGTACTGACCCTGAGTTGAGGCTTACCCTGAAATGTGTGACACAATTACATCCTAATAGGGGAGGGATGGAGCAGTGCCCTAAATATATCATGCATTTTTTTAGCGAAGATATACCGACGACCAGTGGCAGAACTAGCCTATTTTAAGGAGGCCATGGCCCCCCCCAACTTTTCACTTATATGTATACAATATATTATGTGTAGGATGGGGAAAGGTTGATCAATGGCTTCCCCCCTCCCCCCCAAAAAAAAAAAAGATTTTACTCCTAGTTCCGCTATTGCCGACGACATTGACTACAACAACAATGATAATAGAAAAAAATGTACAGACAATAAGTGCATAAAAGTAATGAAAAGACCCTAAAACCAATCCGGCTGGAACCTGATTAGTGATTAAGGTTTAAAAATCCAACTTAAGTCTTACCACAATTACATACACCAGAAATCAGTCCTAATAGGTGAGCACGCAGGTAAATGAACAGCCTATTTGCCAATTACCAACCCTGTCGCTGTTCCTACATTTAATGGAACCACACAGTTTTCCCAAGTATGTTCAAAATTTAAATGAATTTTTTTCGACTAAATATTTAGAAGAAGGGGCCATTGTCTATATGGAAAAAGTCTCAGGCAGTCAAGTGCAAATGCATAAGTTCAAGTTTTGAGAGTAGCTACTTCATGCAATATCAATGGTTAGGGCTGTATCCAGCTCCCCCCTCCCAAGACCCCACTTTGGCAGGACCAATGCTGGGTGATTTTTTTTTTTTTTAACATATTTAGTACAAGAGCAGGCAGAATTTTTATACCTAGTTTTTGTAAAAATGTTCCAAGTCTAACCACTCTGAACTAAATCATTTTTGAAAGCAGAACAGGTTTACTTGATCAAAAAATTTAAAATAATAATAATAATAATGAAAGGGATGAAGATCAATACGCCTCAGAACAGGCATAGGAGGACCAGTTTCAACTTACGGATCAAGCTTTGAATCTCGCTCCATTTAAGGCTGAAGGTAAATATGCCATTGCCCGGCTTAATCTCTGGAATGCTCATCGAAAGATTGCTGAAAGGTGATTGAGCAGCATTTGTGCTATCTATAAGATTTATAGAGCTTAAGCAAAATGGTATTTTATCCTTTGACATTTGAACACGACAGTCAAGGACATCAGCACCATCTGAAATAGCATTTATGTATGCCAAATCAGTACAACCAGGGTAGTCTCCACTTGCTCCATTGTATGAGATAACCAAAGGCTTTGCTGAAACACAAACAGGTTGAAAAAAATAAGTAAACATTGATATTATAATAATTGTGTCATTGAATTAAAGTATACAGAAAATATAGGGTCATACAACTTTTAACACTATCTATGAGCAAAAAAGAAAGAGTTAATTTTTTTGAGAAAGGAAGCTCTACTTATTTGAGACATACCTTGTCTTAAATCATTTTTGCCTATGTGAGAAAAGCAACCTGCAGTATAAGAACGAAATCATCAATTATATGGGAAGAAAAAGAAGTGCATATAGGAAAAGAAATTTATTTGAAACTAAACAATTGGTAATTTAACACTACAACTAAGTGTTCAGGAAATATCATGAGTTCTAAGCGATGCAGTCACATGCAGAAACCAAAAGGTAGTTTCAGTCTTCCACTCTTGTGCTGAAAACCTATGGTGCACTCCCATATCACCCGCACACAACTATTGTCAAATAGAAGTCTAAGAAAGAGCCTTAACATTGACACTCCTATTTTATTATTCATTTTGCCATGTCAGATGTACCAACATGCACATGTCAAACACCAGTTCGGACACCAATTCCCATGGATATCCATAGTGTCAATTCCCCATGGATATCCATAGTGTCCTCTTACATAGTATGATAGTAATGACTGAATTCTGTGCTAAATGAAAAATCTATGAATCATCAGAAAACTACCCAGCAGAGGCCAAATTAAGTGGCAAAGATGAAACCCAAGGGCATTGAAGTTTTGGAAAAATAATTTTTACAAGTAACAAAAATCATAAGATGTGGAACATCAGATCGTATTAAAATAAGAATTTATAAACCAATACACCACTGGCCGCATCTAAATGTGCAGTTTAAATCCAAATATATCCAATTGTAGTGGCAATAACAATAATTAAATCTCACCTTGAATTATTCCAGATTGTATGCAAAAATATCTTATGGACAACTTGCACAAAAAAGTAGATCTAGTCCACAAGCAATCATGTGAAACATGAAAGTTTGACTACCAACATGGATAAATGTAACACAAACATGAACCAATATCTCGAAATCTGTACTGACGCAATCTTTGGGGAAAATTATCCATATTAAGAGTAAAATATCCCATAAAAGAAGTATGATGAGGGAATAACTTACCTATGGCCTCTGATTGAGTTATTGGGAAGTCAGACAGCAAACCATCAACAGAGAAGACATCATTATCAATGAAATAAACAGACTCAGCCACCGGATCATAACTGTAATTGTAGCTTAAAGGAACATCATTCATAAAGTCTGATGCAAAAACTTCTAGCCCTTCTTTATGAGCATCCGACACAATAGAGGTATGAGGCTGTAAATATTGACTCGGATCCACAGGCCATATGTAAGTCTTGGGAACAAGAATTCCAGAGGCAAATGTCTTAATAAATGTAAGATTATTCAAGAGAGAATCATAAGTCCGGTTGGTTGAAAGTTCAGTTTCACCCTTGTCCATAAAGCGGAAGACCAGTTTCGTCTTGCTTGGTTTCATTCGTGCATAAATACTTCTCAGGAAAGACACCTCTGGTGATGAGATATAATTAACGATAAAACTTCTAGATACATTAAGTACAAAGCTTCTCATATTCAACTTGTGTTGCGTGAAGAATGCATCGTGCTGCAAAAGTATTAGAACAAAATATTTTGGTTTAAAAATAATAGCTCAGACACTGGACCCTATATGCATGAAGAACCACTTTAAAAGAAGGCATCAACTTAAATTAAAGAGCAAATTATAATTCAATGTTTACCTGAACATTCAACCAAAACCCTGGTGGTCTGAATTGCTGAACCACATCTTGAACAGTAAGAATTTGGAACAGATTGCCATCAAACTTATTAGTTCGAGAATAAATTCCTTGACTCACTGTTTAGGCAAGAAACAAACTCAGTAAATTAGCATATGGCACACCTCCAAATGCAGCAAGCAGAGGAATACAAACACTAGTGCTCAGCAAATGCTCAAAGAACTCTTATAACCATCAACTATCAGTTTCACCATTTCAGAACTAGATTGCACTTACAACTAAACTGGTCAACCCAGGATACAGAACCCCAACTAGGTTGCTTTGAACATTAGCCGAGGTATTCCTAATACTAAAATGAATTAATGACATGACCCAATCCGTTTCTGTCAAACCACTTGAATTAGGATGGTTGAATGAACTAACCACTTATGATTAAATGAGCAAACTCACATTAGAATTAGGATCATAAGATTTTATATTTTCAATTAAAGAAAGTATTGGATTGATTATATATGATTTATAGTAAATTTACCACAAATTGAGCAAAGTGTCCTAAAGAACCTGCAACAAAAAACTAAGTTCCGTTTTTTCTTTGTGGACAGAAAAGTAAGCATAGTTCGGATGAGTATATTTAGGAGGACTGCACGGCAAGACTACAAAGAAAAACTCTAGAAATGAATATTATTGTGGACGGACATGATTACATCCATTCTAAGAAAGGAAGACATCAGCAGCACATTAGATTGTTGAAAGTGACCTTCAGCCAAATATACGAGACAGGGAACCGCCTTAGAAAGTATGGAAACAAATGATAATTCAAGAATTCATTCACAACAGTAATGAAAATGAGAAAAGCCATTCCGTATAGCCAGTGTAATAGTGTTTCTTCCTAAAGCATAGCCAAAGAAAGATCTTTTAAGTGGGAAGTAAAAATATAAACTATTGAACTTACAGTAGACATTTGCTAAGTCATTGAGGGTAAAATCCACAGAAAACCATCCTGGTGTAGAGACCCCATTGACAAGGTAGGTTTTACTCCTAGTATTGAAAACATATGCAATGTTGGTAGAATTATCAAGCGTGAGACTTGGAAAGCAGATCCCAGCACCATCTTTTGTTAGTTGCACATCGCACCACAGGACCGCAGTAGATAAACTAGTACTTAACGCCAAAGAGTACGCAGCATAACTTGAATCAGGAAACAGCCCTGAAAACCCACCACGCGCAATGACTAAAGGTGCATTTCCTGCAAAAGAAAATAAGAATGAATCAAAATGAAAATTTTGCCCCAAACCAAGCCTACATACCAATTATCAATACAAACAAACACACACACACACACACACTAATGAATTACCACATTTGAAAGTGATAAAACTCTGCTCTTTTTTCCATCTAAACAACATCTTACACTAATGAATAAGCATACTAGCACCAGAAATGCAAGACTGTGCAGATTGTATTCGGCTCTAATTTCTGAACTGACCATGCCTAAAATCACCCCCTCTCCTTACCAAAAAAAAAAAAAAAAACAGAACTAATTACAATATTCTTCTACTATTTCGGAAAAAATAAATAAATAAAAATCTACATTATCTTGAGGCCAAAAGCACAGTGATACACACTTACACAGTGACCTAAACAGTATAGAATAAAATCCTAGATGGAAGTTCACCGTTTCCAAATCGGAGCCAGAAACTAATTCAAAGAAAGATCTCATTTTCAACGCAATTTCTTATAAATAACTATAGTTAATAAATCTCATATACTCTGCACTCTTTCGTGGCCGGCTCAGAAGTCAGATTAGAAGACTTTCTTCGATTCAGAAACTTCAGCATCCGTTTGTTTCTCGGAAAAAAAAAAAAAGAGAACGAAAGTAAGAAAAGTTCTTAATGGCGCTCTACTTTTCGTCCTCATTTTCAACAAATAAAGAGGAGTACAGTAAAGACTTCATCGATCGCGACATGGAAACTAATGGTTACCGGAAAACAATGGCAAAAATAATTATACTAGATTCCAGCAGCCATAGATTTCCGATTGGTTGCTGAGAAAATGTAGGAAAAAGGAAATAAAAGAAATCAGATTTTTGATTCACAGATTTGTCATCGTTCAAACACCCTATATATAAATAAATAAAAATAAACCTCTATTCAAACTGAGCCTACTCTAATGAACTGTCTAGCTCAGCTGAGTAAATTTTCCAATTTTTACAAGCACAAAGCAGAACACTCATAATTTTCTTTTCTTTTCTAGCTTCTCCTATATTTTCCCAGAACCAAACAGATAGTAAATCTAAGTCAAAGATAGCAGATATATATATATATATACACAAATATATTTATAAGAGAGAGAGGGAGGAAGCTAGAGATGAAGAGAGTAGAAGACCTACCGCTGAGTGTCTGCCAAGTACTGTTTTTGTTGCTAGATCCCTGAGCAGCGATTAAAGCTGCTGAGTGAAGAAGGAAGACTAAAAAGAGTAAGCGAAAGTCACGCATTGCCGGAAAATTTCGCCGGCAACCCTTTGGAGCTCTGAAACTTCCGGCAATCTCTGGCGAAGTTATAAGGTTTTGCTGGGGAACCATGAGATTTGGCTTGGGGAAGAAAACAATCCTCAAATTTTGCTTTTGTATTTCTCAGGAGAGAGAGAGAGAATGAGAGATATGTACTGTGACTCTCTGTGAGGCTTTACGGGCTGGCTTTTAATGTATTTATATAATATTTATTATTATTTTTTTAATATTAAATAAAAATATACGTGTAATGAATAATGGAAGTGATAGAAGCTGGTTTACATGATTACGCGTTGGTAGTTCCCACGTA
>JAESVK010001228.1:149049-181098 GCA_017140935.1 Hamamelis virginiana
ATATATATATATATATATATATATATATATATATATATATAAAGGCCAAACAACAATGGATGTATATTTGTTTGTATTTGGTTCTTTAGTTGTTTTAACCGACTATCTCATTTATACAAAAACCCCATGAATCAAAGCCAAAGCCTATCTCATTTTTTTTAAAATAAATAAATAAATAAAAACACAATAAAAAAACATGTATACATGACTCTTTGAAAAATCACACACCACCCATGCTCCTACTACAATCCGCAGAAGGAAACCAAAAAAATAAATAAAAAGAGTCATGTACACATAACAGTCCCAACAAAGATTATTCAAAAAACTCAAACCACACAAGACCCCACTCCTACCCAATCAAGCCAAACAACACAAAAGAGTCATGTATAGGCTTATTTCCTCTGGCAATTACATTTTTTATTCCAAAATCATGTGATTGCAAAACACATAGCTAACCATGCATATATACATGATGTAATAGCTTTATAAAAAAAAAAATAAAAAAAAATAATGAACAAAACATAGAAAGGCTTTCGAACCATGTATACTCCGGCTGATGATGAGGCAAACAGAAAATAATCTTAAATCAAAATTCAAATGAAAAAATAACTTACCATATCCAAACAATATTCAGCGTATAATTCAAATAAATAACATCAATCAATATGGTATAATAAACAACTTGCTAAAAATAAGGAATGTGGTATAATAGACATAACATCAACAAGTTGACTTTAAATTTGACCAGTAGGGGGCAATTGGTATAGAATCATATTCATTGGACTACTTGATAAATAAAATACTATATAGGGTCCTATTGATCATTTTCCCTAATTTTTATTGAGTAATGATCAAGCAAGAGATATCTTACTTTATTAAAATCAGCTAAGTACGTCCCATGACCGTTAGATCTCATCGCATGGCTGAGATCTTACGGTTACAAGACATTAGTTTATTTTAATATAGTAATGTATCTCTTACTTGACCATTTCACATATTTATTTTTCAATTTAATAATCATTTATGAAAGAGAGAAAAAAAGTGGTGGAAGCGAGAGAGTTTAGCTAGACGGAGTAACAATTTTTTAATTATAATACTCATTCCATCCCAATTTATGAGCATACATTGATTAAACATGTAATTTAAGAAATGCATTGATTACTTTGACTTTATTATATTTTTAAGTTTGTGTTCCAATTTTACCATTATAAAAGAAATGATTACTCTCCAAGCTATTTGATAAATGAGTATAATTGAAAATTCATTCTAATTTTTAATTTGAAAAATCAAAGTAATCACATATTTTGAAACATCCAAAAATGAAAAAGTGATCACATAAATTAGGACAGATGGAGTAATTGTTGTTATTTTACGTTAACAAAATCAGACCGAGTTAGAAATAAGGAAAATAAAATTATTGGCGCGATAAGAAAATGGTATTATTAAAAATATATATATATTCTCACTAATCTTACAACCCCAAAAGCCCTTCTCGATCTCCTAAATAAAAATCAATCAATGTGAACACTCTTCATCTGAATAATTAGTTTAGACTTTAGTAAGGAGAAATTATTTCAAATTAATTAAGCTCGTGATCAAGATCAAATTAATCCCTTATAAATGTCCATGCATATCTAAATTTGGTGCACATGCTTCACAACCAATGTTTTGTTTTTTCATATGGATTATTTCATTAACTTGCATGCTGTCCTTAGATCCAACATTTTAGAAAAATGATCCTCTGAAGGCGCCTTCATGGGCCCCAACTTTTTTACTTTCCTTATATATATATATATATATATATATAGGGTCACGTTCCCCTTACCATTTTTTTTACCATTATTCCTACCATTCGTTTTCAAAACACTAGTGTCAGTTTAATATTTTGATAAACTGACCGTTGGATTAGATACTTTTCATATGTATATCATATATACCAAAAATCACAGTGATCCAACGGTTAGTTTTTGAATTATGTCACTATGAAAATTTATTATAATTAGAAACATTGTAGTTTATTACTGTGAGATTTTTTAAAATCTAGCTGTTGGATCAATGTGATTTTTTGCACGTATAACTTGTATAAGAAGAGTATCTAATCCAACGGTCGATTTCACAAAATAGTCAACTGACATTAGTGATTTGAAAACGGATGGTAGAAATAATGGTATAAAGAATGGTTAGGGGAACCTGTCCTATATATATATTATGTGTAAGATGGGGAAAGGTTGATCAAGGGCTTGGCCCTCCAGACTTTATTCCTAGTTCCGCTACCGAGTATAATTACATGCGTCAATCAAAATTTGATATTTTATCTCATCTAACACTATTAATTTAGTAAGAAATTTTAATCAACCTTGACCAACAGTTGTGAACTAATTTAATTATTTTATACTTCTACACCCCTACCTAATTCATTATATATATATAATGTGTTTTTTTTTTGGTTAACATATATATAAAATATTTAAAATCACGGGACACCCAAGTCAAAATGTACGAAAATACCAACTCCATTCTATGTCTAACCTCTAATTAATATTATAATATATTAATAAATATTTTACTAAATCAAATGGACAAATGAAGGTTCTCAAATTAACAAGTGCAAGCTGGGGTCGGCCGGTTACCATATGGCGGCACATGGGGGGTGAGAAATGAGGAAATCGACGGACGGACGGGATGGTTCTGAATGGTCCACGTGAGCAGTATTGTTTGGTGAGATATGAAATACGGAGTATATAATTTGAAGGAGTTGCAGGCATTCACGTTAGGGGAGAGAGAGAGAGAGAGAAGGAGATCGTGGGTGGACTGGTGGAGCACTGGAGCGCACTCATTGCCGCGTAAAAGGGCAAAATGGCGGGGCCGTAGAATTATTCAAAGGAAAGGGTCGTTGGGAAGGATGTCTGTTTGCTGATGACAACGTACGTTTTTGTTCAAACATTGAAGAATACGATTGAATACAGAAGCTGGGGATTGCTGGCATGGGTTCGGTTGGGACTTTTTCATAATATATATATATAATTAAAAATAATAATATACATATAGCTTCTATTAGAATGCCCCCTTTACTTATAGGGCCGAATACATATAATATTTAGAAAAACTGACAATTGAATTATTTTAACTGTTTATGAGTTTTATATTCGCTATAAATGATAGTGATCAAACATAAAAACTGGAGATATTTTAAAGAATCAAAAAATCACAATTTTTCATTATAACATTGTTTAGAAACTTACCGTTGGATTAGTGTGATTTTTATAGAATTATTGAAATTCATAAGCAATTCATTTAATTAAACAATCATTTTTCAAAATATTATATGCATTTGGTCTTATAGAGATCAGGTACACCTTATTCTAGAAGCCCTATATGTATATATATATATGAAAAGAATTTTGTTTATTGATTTTTATTCACTCACTGTAAATAATATATGAGCTGCGATTCATATGTTTTATTATACCTATATATATATTACTATATGTATATGTTCCTTTTTAATTCATAAGCCTTTTTAAAAGAAGAAAATAAATAGAAAAATGAAATGAATCAACGGGACGACATCTCTTTCTACCAAATTACGTGTATAATCTATCACACTACTCGCCATATAAGTATAATGACGGTCGGAACAACTGTTTCATCAATTATCTATAATAGTACTTTTTTAATACTAGCATTAATAAGACTAGATCAATTTTCCCGTGCCAAATTGCGTGTCAACTAACAACTAACATGATACTACCACATTTATATAATATACATGGGTGATTAATAATAGCATGTTGCATTAGTTGCCATATTAATTATTGTACTTATATGACAATTGATGTGTTAAGTCATGTCAGCTATCATGCCATTTGTTATAATTTGAATTATAGTTAAAGTTTCGTATGTTTAATAATTTTTTATTTTATGTAGTTTTGATATGGTTGTAAGAAAAAATTGTAATGGATCACACATACTTTAAAGTTAGATTCTAATTACTTTGCATGAGATGAAGGTGTTTACTAGCTTTGTAGTAAAATTTGTAGGCATTTGTAACAAAAATTTGAAATTTGAAATTGATTTTTACCAATATTAAGGAATTAGAAATTTAAAATCAAAATTTACCTCCATAAGAATTGGGAATTAAGAAAAGTAAAAAAGCTATCTTGTTGTGTAGTTAGTGGGCCCAAATGGGCTTTCTCATTTGAGAAAATCTAAATAAGTACTTTAGCATTAGATTAAGCCTACCAAAAACATTTAACCAATAACCATAGAGAGAAAGAGGACTTTTTAGTATTTGGATTTGGAAAAAATGTTATAGCACTAAACACTTTAATCTGAAATCAAAAACCAACCTGATGTGTCGTGATTTAAGTGGTGTGTGAAGAAGATGGAATCGATTTGAGAGGAGGGGTCTCACCATTCAAAGCAGGACACGTCAGCGTGATTTTTAATTCCAGATTAAAATGTCCAGTGCTATAGCATTTTTATTGAATTTGATCATAATCTAACATCATCATGATTGGTGGGCCCACCATTTGGATGGTGTGAATCATGGGGTACTAAAGAAGAGCTTTTCCTCTATTTCAAGCAAACTCCATTAGAACACACTATTGTAATTTGGTTGACCCATCAAAATCTTTATAGTTTCTACTTTCTAGACCTTTTAATGTTGAAATTTCAATGGTCCATGTAGCATGTGAAAAGATCAAGTGCTTCCGCCATAAATGAAATTCAGCCAATAGATGAGTTGAGGCTCTAAAGGAGGCCTCATGTTGGCAACTTTAAAGCATGAGATGGGCCAACGGCTGCACTCCATAATATAAGTTACATGGGCTCACGACTCGCCTTACAGGCTTACAGTGCTAGCGGTACCTTTCCATCTCTTTTGTCGATGTTTGGATCTCAAGAAAAATGAAAGAAAAAAAAAATTAAAAATAAGAATCCCTTTGTTAGAAACCTCTTATTATTTGAGATCCAAACAGAATATAGAAAACTTGAAATTTGATTCAGCATTTGAAACAGCTAGGGTAGCAGGACCTATTCTGAGGGAGGTGTATATAGGATTGTATTATTTTCCTTAATCAAACCATGATTTTGATTAACATTATTCTTCTTACTTTTAGTACTTTTGAAAGAAGAACTATTTTGATTTGTGTTCCCAAAAACAATACATACATATATATATATATATAAACTCTGCAATGCAAATAAAATTTAAAAAGATTTCAAAATTTTCTCAATATTGTCCCCAATCTGATCGAATTTTTATAATTTTCAAAATTCATGTTTATGCCATTTATTTGTACCCAAAATCTATTTTAATAGAGATGGGACGGATGGCTAACTCATTTAATTCATTCCATTACCATCCCCACAAATTAAATACTTTGCTATGAGGTGTTTGAAAATCTTACCGACAAAATTTTTACGTATTTTTTTTAGGGTTTTATACTATTTAATATTATAGTATTATACAAATAGGTCCCTGTGATTATAAGTTATAACAGATACATGACCGGGTGTTTTTGTAAAAAATTGGACGGGAATGCCCTCATATATCCGTTTGGCGAGCGGAATGCTTATTTATCCATTTCTAAAAAATACGACGAGAATATTGGGATTTGGGTTTATCATGGGTACTGTGGGTTTATCAGTTTCCATATTCGACTAACATGATTTGGGGGAGGGTTTCAAACGCTGTATTCATGGCCGACATTTCCATACCATTTTCGATCTTCTCCGGTATGGCAAAGAAAAGAACGGTGGCTTTGACAAATAAAAACCGTAAGTTTCTTCTCCCGAACAAGATTCTGGGAATTTTTTTTTGTTAATCACTTATATTCAACGTGTATACATGTTGATCTAGGATTTTTTTTGTGGGGGAGATTTTTTCGTTAATGGTTGTGGGTTTTGTTCAGTTTTTTTCGTGTAATACAATCATGTATACAAGCGAACGTGAATGATTTTGGTTCATGAATACATAACGATTTTCCGGTGTTGTTTTGGTGTTATAACCAATTATGGTCTTGCAAATTTTTAGATTTTGGATGAAAATGTGTTCTTTTGCAAGTCAGGGTTTGGAAATATGATTTTTGGTTATGGGATTTGAATGTATGCAGTATGAGTTTGGTATTGAAATGGATAATGGATTATTTCCTATCCGAGGTGGGTTTTATTTTGTGACTTACCAATGTGTATATGTGTACAATGCTAGTTTGTGGATTTGGTTGTTTGGATTGGATGACAGAGCCATGTAAACATTGTTTGGTAGTGTGGTTGGGTTGTATAGGTGATGCCACGGTGAAGCCAATGTGCATTGGGATGAATTTGGATGGTTGGAAGTTGAAATTTGTGAATTTTTTGGCATTTTGTTTTTACTTGAATACATGAATTGAAATTGTGGTTTTGGTTGTTTGGGTGGATTGAAATTGTAGCCATGTATACTTGGTTTGGTATTGTGCTTTGGATTGTATAGGTGATATATGCCACGGTGGAGCCAATGTGCATTGGGATGAAATTGGATGGTGGGTGGTTGAAATTAATGATTTTTTTTTATATTTTGTTTTGACACGAATACATGGATTGAAATTTGTTGCAAAATATCGAAACATTAAAATTCACAATCTTCAAATGAGATGCCCAATATAAGATTTCTAAATTGTCATCGTTGTCAAGCATACAATTTTCATGCCCAGGTAATGAATACAACATCTTGATGGAATCTCGATTATGAATGCCACATTTCTTACATAAAACATTTAGTATATTCTCATAGAGGGGCTCGTTGTCCACTCGAATAATTGTGGTTTTGGAACGGTATTTACATAAAAGAAATATTGATCTATTCAAATCCATATGCAAATACAAAACAAAAAAGAAACATAGCAACAAAAAACAAAAACAAATTTTAGTCTAAAATTATATATATATATATGTGTGTGTGTGTGCGCGCGCGCGCGCGAGTGTGCGCGCGCGCGCGCGCATGGTTTAGATTTTCAGAGATACATATGTTCATGAATACAAGTTTACAAGTTAACATGATATGTGCATGTATACTAACAATTGTCTGATTAAAAGAGATACATATGCACATATATACTAAAAACTTTCAGATTTACAGAGATACATATTTGCATGTATACATATGAGTGGATCTAACAATTATTTGTCAATGTTTGGTTTTTCAATATACACGTATACATCTCTGTAACAAATAAAACCCCGAAATTGTCTTTGTTCAACTTTCAAGGCTAAATTTATTTTGGACATATTCTCCAATCAATAGTTTGGAGAATATGCAATCCATAAATTAGATTGTCAAAATTCAAATTCAAAAATACCTTCCATAATCCAACCCGTTACAAAAAATACTCAAAAATAAAAACTTCCATAAACAAATAACAAAAAATCAAATAATATGCTGATAAAATAAAAACTAGCTGGAATTAAGGAAATGGTATATTATACAATATATGTCATTAGTTGACTTTATATTTGACCTGAAGGGGTCTATTGGTATAGAATTTTATGCTTTGGTCTTCTTGATAAATAAAACCATATTTAGGATCCTTTTGATATTTAAAAAAAAAAAAATTATAATCTTTATATCTAAGTCAATTATAATATTTTCTCACTTACTTGACTTTAAATAGTTTCAATTTTTTCCCCTCATTATACGAATCCATATAATATTAAAATTGGTAAAAGAAAAAAAAAATAAAAATAAAATTTAGGGGAATTTGGCTAAAGGTCCTCATTTATAAGATTTTCATGCCAAAAGTCCTATCAAAAGATTTTTCTTCTGAAAAATCTAAAAGCCCTTTTGGCATAAATTGGACAAAAATACCCATTTTTCCTAACAATCTTGAACGCCACCAACACCCCAAACCCCTGGGTTCACTCTATCACATCTCGATATTCCCTATGCCGAAAATGCAAGTCACTGTGCAAAAAAAAAAAAACTTTCTTTTTCCTTCATTTTCCAATCAACTAAACAAAAAGTTAATTTTTTTTTTCCTTACTTGCGCTAGTGCGTACCACTGCCTTCTCGTGCACTCTCGCGCTCGAAGTGAAGCTATTCCCTGCCAATGCTTTCAAGAGGGGAATTGGCAATCTACTGCTTTAAGCTAAGCATGCAGTGGAGGCTTGGGCTTTAGCTCACCTCTAGCCAAGCTACGGTAAGCGTGTTAAGTGATTCTTGTACGCTAATAGATGTGATTGCCTGGGTTAAGGTGTCCTCGTTGATTAACTCTAGGGTTTAAGGTCCCGGGGTTTATTAGTTCATCAAGCTCTCTATTTTTCTTTCTCTCTCTCTAAATATATATGTTTAGATCAGAGCTCACTGATCTCTAGCATGACTTCTTCCTACCATGGAGGACGCTGTGATGATCAGAATGTGGAAAAAGAAGAAAGGCATTAGGGAAGAGAACTGCTTGAAGCTTAGAAAATACCTAAGGGCAATTTTATTCGTAAAATAAAAGAATTTTGAAAAAAAAGGACTTTAGGCAATATTTCATTTATAAGAAGGACTTTTCAAAGGAAAAAAAAATATAATAGGGCTTTAAACAATAAATATTTATAAAGTAGGACTTTTGGCCAATTAGCCGTAAAATAAAATAAAAGTAAGAAATGGTCGCATATTTTAAGTTGCCAGGCTTATAAATAATATGACACACGTCATCATCCCATGCATTAATTCCTACGTGGCAGTCCCATCTCAAGACACTCAAAACCCCATTTCGCGGGCGCGCGCTCTCTCTCCCTCGCTGGGTTTCCTCGCTCTTTATTTTTTCATCTTTGTATCTTCAGAACTAGAAAACAGAGAAAAGTTCTCTTAAGAAAGCTCGCTCTCTCTCTCTAAATATATATATATATACATATGTTTGTGTATATAAGGATTGAACATTGATTGTGGAATGCAGATGTAAAGAATGGCGATTTATGAATTCGTCATGAATCTTGCTAGTAGCCACATTGAGGTGGTACCAATAACGGTGTTCGTTACGGTTATTTGCCTCTGCATGGTCATCGGACACTTGCTCGAAGAAAATCGATGGGTTAACGAATCCATTACTGCTATTTTGATCGTAACTCCTCTCTCTCGTAGTTGCTCCTTTTGATTGTTTGTTTTATTCTCATCAAGCAAATATCTCGTATTAATATGTATAATGAGATTATTGCAGATAAAATTCAGAGAGAGAGAGAGAGAGATGTTTCTAGGTTTTATTTTTTGTGAATTGTGACAGAAGTCTTGTATTCAGTTGTTTATCGTTTTCTAAACTCTGTTTGGTTGAAAAGAAATACATATTGATGCATTTCAGACTATTTATTTTGGGTAAATTTGCTAGCAATTCAAATGAATAGTAAGCGTGGTGCTATTAGATGTTCCAACTAGAATTTAACCGTGGACAAATACAAATTGATGCATTTCAGGCCATGTTCACTGACTAGATGGCAAACTACAGTATCTATTTTTATAACTAGTGCGGGGTTTGTATAAACTTCTGTAACATGATTGACCTGTGCGAAAATAACTTCATTAACCTAGGGTTGTTGCTTTTAAGAATTTGAGGTTTTAAAAGTTTAAATGGAAGAAGGTGTTAGGGCTGTAGTAAAACGATGTTTTTGACTTTAATTCACCCTTCCAAGCCAGAAGAACGATTCGGCAAAAGAAAAAACCAGAAAAATAATGTCTTTGACTTTGTAGCCACGGATGAGGATGTGGAGTGTTCAATCCTTGCCTCCTTGGTTTGTGGTTGGACGAGACCCTGCCTTGGTTTTAGGCCTTTTTCCTTTCCCCTGACAAGGTTCAATTGAACCCGCATCGTCCACACCAATTTGGCTACAAGTTACCACCTCGCCAAGATAATTGTAGAGCCTTGATTTTTAGCTTAAATGAATTGCTTGAAGAATCCTTCTGTGATAGGAGTGGACATTTGGGAGTTGTTGCGTGTCGCTTCCCTGTCTTCTTTTTCTGAACTCCATTACAGTTTTGTACTGCCTCTAGGCTTATAAATGAATTGGTATAATGGTATTGGTCCAGGTCACAAGCTGAGTTGTGGCCCTTCTTGTTGGTTGGATTGTTTTCCTTTCATTGGTGTTTATAATGCATTTGTGGATTGGCTCCCCTGCAGTAGACACACCAGCCCCAACATTTCAAAATGCTTCTTATTTTTTTTCTTTTTTTTCTTTTTTTGAGAGAGAACTAAACAGGGTTTTACTCTGGCCTAATCCTAGATAGCTTTCTCTACTACGCAACTTAGTGCATGATGCTTTACTTCAGGGGATTTCACTTTTCAACACATGCTTGTGAACTTTATAGTTATGCCATGCACTATACTGTGGACAGGACCATAAAACAGCCCTCGGACCAGGATGTGAGTTGGACTCAAGTCATCCCTCAAGTGACTGGTCTTATGAAGTTAAATGTGGCTACTTTTCAGGTTTGATCACAACCACCAAAGATGAGCAACAAACATAAGAATTTCTATTACGTAACACTCGGGGGGCTACTTCTAGCATTGGCTGCTTGCTTTTGGAATTCCCCCACCCTTCCCTCCCTTCCCCTTCTATATATAGCAGTCAGATGTTGTTTCTTCAGTTTTTTGAGCTATCTATTTTATTACCATCAAAGTAATTTGATCTCTTGTCACCTTCAATTGGTCATGAGTTTGATAGCTTGGAGTCTCTGGCTTTAGTTTAATCCAAATATTGAAGACTATCTAATCTTGCCTTTTGGACTTTGGTATGGTTCAATGGTAGTTGGTCATACCATAGAACTAGTTGACAAGCATATGTGGTTAAAAATAAGGCAATCTTGATCTCCTGGAATGAGCTTAAATGCTTCTTTCTCCTGATCTAGGATAGTTAGAAATTACAACTAAAATGTGGGCAATATGCCATTTTAGAGTAGACACACAAAACCACGGACCAAATTTTCCTCTTAAGTCTGTGGTACACATAGGTAGAATGCCTTGCGGGTTTAATCTGGCTTGTTTTAGTAATTCTACTTAGAACTTAGCTTGTTATATGGCTATGGACAAATTTTATTGCTGCTTGACAGAATATAAAAATGCCCATAATTAAGGCATTCCAATAATAGCCACAAAAGAGTGAATTTATTCCATTTTTATGTTGAGTATTATACTTGAAATGTTTAAATATATGAATAAAAGACAGAAAGACTATATAATTTTGTTACCTTAATTGTTTAGTGCCTCTAAAATTTCATTTTTATTCAGGGAGGCATAACTGGAACAATAATTTTGTGTCTGAGCAAGTGGAAAAGTTCTCGCATCCTAACATTTAATGAAGAACTGTTCTTTATATATCTCCTTCCACCCATAATCTTCAATGCTGGGTAAGGGAACCTTTTATATATTGGTTATATTTTTTAACTGGCTTGGGTGGCCTAGTAAATTTCTTTTCTGAGTTCCATTTTTCAAGAGTTTCCAATGGAATCAGTACGATGTCAAAAACTGATCCGGTCCATTTCTACAGATTTCAGGTCAAGAAGAAACAATTCTTTCAAAACTTCTTGACCATTATGCTGTTTGGAGTGGTTGGAGTTTTCATTTCATTCCTCATTATTGCCTCTGGTAGTATTTGAATCTGTTTCATACTTTATTCCTATCAATTCCTTATGTTGTTGCCAACTCCTTTATATGTGGGAGTGCTACTAGACTTCTTTGCATGAATTTCACTTCTTAATTCCTACATGTTACTGTTGGTCTAGGCAGCTGGTGGCTCTTTCTCAAGCTTGGATTTGATGACTTGACTCTACGAGACTATCTCGGTTAGTTTTTTGTCCTTGTTATTTCCTTTATTAGATGTATGATACAGCAGTGTTATTTGTTATCTTATTTAGTATCAAGTTTTGGTCAATTGAATTTCTTCTTGTTTTGATTCAGCCATAGGAACAATTTTCTCGTCAACTGATACAGTGTGCACACTGCAGGTCGGTTGATTTGTATAGATGAGTTTAGATGTTCAGTCCATCTCATTATGGCCAGCTGATGTCCTAGTTGATTGTTCTCAGATGGTATATTTGTGTGTAGGTTCTGCATCAAGATGAGACTCCTTTACTATACAGCCTAGTCTTTGGGGAAGGAGTAGTTAACGATGCAACAGCTGTTGTTCTCTTCAATGCAGTTCAAAAGCTCGATGTTACCAGACTTGACGGCTCAGCAGTCCTTCATGTTATTGGAGATTGCCTTTACCTATTTTCAACAAGCACTGCCCTTGGAATTACTGTAGGTTTAGGTTCATATTTGTATACGAGCATTAATTGGTCCCAAACCCATTAAAGGAGGGTTGTGGTAGTTCGACGGCTATCTAAAACATATACTCACTCTTATAAACATATGAACAAGAAGCATTTAAGTGACTTTTTAACCACTATTTCACATGGTACATGTGATCTCATGGTCACCAATTGGCATGCCATTCTATCCATATATCAATTACTTGATGTTTTTATAGCATGCATAACTTTATGTTGAAAATTCCTGTCTAGAGTATCTTGCTCGTACAGTCATACCTACATCTTGGATTCACTTATCCTAACTTATTTTTAATCATATTAAATTACTTTTGGATTATATATGCATTTTTTTGACATAAAAGACCTAGTTTTGATAATATTATTTATTTTTTCATTAACATATGAACGTTACTAGTAACCTATACGTGTTGTTGGAAATTTTGCCTCACAATTTACTTGTAACCGCACATTTTCTCCAACTTGGGGTAGGGATTTTTTATTTAATCAGCTGTCTTGACTCTTCTCCATCGCGGTTTATTTGTTTCGTGCTTTCTTGCAGGCTGGGCTTTTGACTGCATTTATCCTTAAGGGCTTGTACTTTGGAAGGTAAGTACTTCTATCATTAATCAAACCCGTCCCATTCCCACTAACCAAAAATTAATAAAGAGCACCAATTGCGTCATATTTTATTTTAATGTGAGAGTTTGGTTTATCTTTCTAAAACTTGTAGGCATCGAAAGTGCAGCTTATTGAGCTACATTATAGAAGTCTGAATTTATATTTGTTTGCAGACATTCAACCGTTCGTGAAATTGCTATAATGGTTTTAATGGCATACCTTTCCTACATGTTGGCTGAGGTAACAACTTATGCCCGAAGATTTCATTCAATTTGTATCTCGTTTTATTTCAACCAATGTAAAACACAAGATTATTGATTTTCAGTTTTAACACTTACAAAAGCTATATATTTCATCTGCAGAAGAGTGCCAACATGGGTAACAAATTACTTTCTAACTGTTGTGGTGAGCCACCAATATGGCCCAACAATCCTTAAGCCCCCAACACTATTTATTTGAATCCCTGATTCTGGGGGCACGATTAGAATGAATTACTCCATCCTTTGCACAAATAACTGGGACATGATTAACATTCTCTTGAACGGTTGAGGTTGTAGGCTTTATTCTTTGCAGCTGGCAAGTTGAGAATAAACTAGACATTTCGAACTGCCTTATGAAACAAGATTTCATGCGTGCTTACCTACCTATTACCACTGACAAATTTTTGGAGGACAATTCCATTTTTCAGGATAAGGTGTCTCGAATTGCACAAACTGTTGTGGCAATGGTGTTGTTGAAAATAATTGGGAAATTGATGGCCTTAGTGTTTGAATCGAAAAGGGAAACTGCTGATCCATATCTGTCTTTTGAAGTTGAATGACAAGCCTTCTTTTGAATTTTTTTATTGCATTGTATGTAAGTCAATAAAATGCAGGATTGTGTTGTGGACATTGCCTTCTGATATCTGGAAGTGGTTAGGAATTTGTATTCAAACTGCTGAGAGATTACCTATATTGCTGGATGAGTTTAACACTCAACCTGTTGTGTTGTGCATGGAGCTAAAGATAGTGAGAAAGCCTTGAACGTAATTCTGTTAACTCATTATCAAAAACAGCTTCCATACATTATGCTGTGTTAGCATTTGTGCAGTTTGATCTTTAACTATATAGTGACATATAAAAATTTTATTCATCCTTGCACGTAAGAGAGTACATAATTGTTGTATTATCCATCTTAACTGCTGTTTCTTTGTTCAGCTGTTTGACTTAAGTGGGATTCTCACTGTCTTCTTCTGTGGAATACTCATGTCACACTATGCATGGCATAATGTGTCTGATAGTTCAAGAATCACAACCAGGCATGTATGAACAGTTTATGTAGTGTTTTGGAAACTTTAAAAATATACTCAACCCAGCCCAACTCATCAAAACCTTATATCTCAAATACTTTATCTGATTGCTTTTCTCTCTTACCTTCCTTTATGCAGGCATTTATTTGCAACTTTGTCCTTTATTGCAGAAACATTCATATTTCTTAATGTTGGAATGGACGCTCTAGACATTGAGAAATGGAAGATGAGTAAGTTAAGGTACTAATTCCTCCTTTCATTTATATCTCTGAAGACTGAAATTTATTGTTCAAAATTCAGATGGCTCAAATCATCCAGTTGGGTTTTGAGCGGCTGTCTTTCAGGAAATGTGTGTGAGCACCTGGCCTAAACATCGGTTGTGAGCACCACGATGTTAGTAGACTATTATTAGGGTAGCTCACCCACAGATGACTTGAAGTTCCTCTTTGAATAGAATCAATTCGAAAAGCTTTTCATTTTTAACCAAATTCCTGGGAGGCCGGTTAGAATCCTAAGAGGGACATCGGTTGAGAGTTGAGGCCAATAGGTGGGTACCTTTTAGTGTCCAATGCCTCTCTCTCTCTTTCTCTCTCTCGTTTTTTTTTTTTCCTCCTCATGGAACACTACATGCGACTGACTTGTTCTTCCCATGAGATGCATGGTTGTTCTCATCTGCTCATGTTCTTCCACTTTTATTGGTTGCAGTTTTGGGACGTCAATGGGGATCTGGTGTACCCTAATCTTACTAATATTGCTTGGACGTGCTGCATTTGTGTTTCCTCTATCTGCCTTCTCCAATTGCATGAATAGAAATGCCAACAGATCATCAATCACATTCAAACACCAGGTTAATATTCTTGCGTTTGCCATGATAACCTTTTAGCCATCTAACACACTTCCGTCTTCAATGGCATTTTAACTTGCTACTTTATTTAGATCATAATTTGGTGGGCTGGTCTAATGAGAGGAGCTGTTTCTATTGCTTTGGCATTCAAACAGGTGTGTTTTTTCTGTTTATTAAGGCTGTTGATGAAAATGATAATGTGATTGATTGCTAAACTAATTGTATTATCACTAAATGTGTTATGCTGCATCACTTTTCTTTCTTGCTTGTGAAGTTCACATACTCTGGTGTTACATTGGATCCAGTGTCTGCTACTATGGTTACCAGCACCATAATTGTTGTCCTCTTTAGTACGCTGGTATGTAAACCTGATTTTTCTGAATGACTTTTCTTTCAGATAAGTGTAGAAAATGTTGGGGTCTTAATTATTTTGTCAGCATATAGCTGTAAAACAGCATTGTCCCCACCTTTTGGTTGTCTTGGCAATTAGCAGATTATATTATAGTACACTTGCCAACCTCGAAGAAACATGGACACTTCTGTGGAGGTGCCTTGGCAGTGTTAGACATGTGTTGGATAAAATACTTCTTCAATGATGCTTCTCTCTTCACCGCCGCCGCCGCAGCCTCCTTTCCTTCCATTGTTGCCTCATCACTAACTAGGGTTTTGAAAAACTATACGAAAGGATGCTTCATAGGTCAATGTTTATGCTTCATTGGTCAACATTCATCTAACTTTTATTCAGCCTTGTGATTCCAAAATAATTTCCACAGATTAGTTGGCAAGAGCATTACAAATTTGAAATAACATCACAAGTAATCTTCCAAAGCATCTGTGTCTGATAATAGAGTTTTAAATGCAGGTGTTTGGTTTGCTGACAAAGCCACTTATAAATTATCTGCTTCCCCACAATTCACATGACAACCATCACCACTGGGAGCCGAAGAGCCCTACAGACGACTTGAGCCTTCCTTTGCTCTCCTTACAAGAATCTTCAGCGACCAATTACCTTCGTGCAAAGTCAAGTCTGTCTATGCTAATGGAAAGGCCTGCATACACTATACATTTCTACTGGAGGAAGTTTGATGATACTTATATGAGACCAATATTTGGCGGGTCAGTCAGGAACCAGTCCGAGATTTAGGTGAAAGACCCCAAGTTGTCGACATTGCAGCTATGAACTCAGAAACTTCTTATGGTAATCCATCTTAATCTAGTCTTGGAAATAACCTAGCATAATTGAGCGAGTGCTGCCTGTCAGTTTGTATTGGATCAAGGCAAGTCTTACCATCTTTTTTTGAAATCGCGTGGCTTCCAATTGTTATATATGGAGAATGGATCCAACGATATGACATGAAGAAATATGATGTCAATAGACGGGTAAACTGTTTCTGTTTTCTGGTTTTATAAGTTTTAATGAATGGGCGACTTTACTGGTAATAATGTATTGAATTTTTACATTTTTGCAGTAATTCAAGCGTCTCTTCCTATTTACTTCTTTCTTGAGATGATGCTTTTGTCTTTTTTTTCTTTTCTTTTCTTTTTTAAAAGAAGAGAGATGATGCTTTTGTTTTTGTAAAGTGACTCTTAAATGAGTGTTCACTGCTGACTGCTTCAAATTTAAGAGCATCAATGACGGGTTTTGTTCGATTCTAGTTTTGTTGTTCGATTGTAGTTTTGTTTTCATTGTGTTTTTTCTGCTGCGCAATGCTTTTATATGTTTTTTTTTTTTTTTTTTTGTGTGTTAGTAGGTTAAGAGGATCTCAACGCCATTGGAAGACTTGAGCTTAGAAAGTATGCCCAATTTTATGCATCGGCGTATAATTGGCAAGATTTATGGGCTTCTGGGTTTTAAGTGGATCAGATAATTGGATGATTAGGTGTCTTACTTAGAAAGAGGAATGTTAACAATAGTTGATAGTAACTGATACTCTCCTCTCTTTTTTTCCCCATCGAACGTTGCACATGTTCAATTTTTGGACATGTTTACACCTTCATGGCGCATTTTTTTTATTTAATTAAATAAATGAAACAGCATTTTTTCACAAATAGACATGTGCGGTGACTGGCTATAGCACCCTCCTTACTTAAATTATTAGGCATTAGTAGGACAAAATAGGTTTATTTTGACTTGCAAAATACGAGTGCAGAAGCGCATGCAAAATGAGAGATTGCAACATGGGGTTAATAAATGTATCTGAATGATTGCAATTTTTTAGGTGGATATTTTTTATTACAGCAGAAGTGTTTCAGCCTCGTATAAATGCAACCCCCGTACAATAGGTCAATAGTTGGGGCAGTAGTAGGAAAATAGTGACAAGGCATTGAGGGTAGTGTTACTCATGAATCACATTACCCTAATAGCTAGCCAGATTCTTACCAATATTTGAATTTGAATAGCAAGAGCAAGAACTACAACTTGGATGGGTAAAGGTTGCACTTGGACAACAAAATCTCAACCCAATTAATTTGGAGAGAGAGAGAGAGAGAGAGAGAGAGTATAGATGTTTACTGATTGTACAAGTGCGCACCTTGAATTAGCCAAAATATTGGATCAAGGCAAGTGGGAACCTAAAACGAATTTTTGGGAAAAACATTTTAATGTATATATACATGTAAAGCAATATATATAGCTCAAGTAAAACGCCATCAAACTCTCGGCCAACTGGGGAGAATAAAACATCTGAAATCACATATATATACAAAAGACATGCTTAAGAAGTTGTTGTGACAATTTTCCCAAACACAGAATCCCATACATGCCAAATTCTATGAAAATTACATATGAATGAGCCCTTCATATGAATTCAAAACAACCGATAAGCTGCAGATCGTTGGCTCTTTTAAGTTATGTCATCTGTCATGACTAGAAAATAGAAATACTGTCTTTCACATTTCATATTGTTTTTCTATTTGTCTGCATTTTACAAGTGTTAAAAGAGACTCCCAAAGGAGAATCTAATCTAAGATACCAAGTTAGAAAACCAGAATCCTAAGACCGTGGTGCCAACCACAATATAGAACTTTCCATTAGCCCATAATATTGCGTTCCCATTCTATTCAAAAACTTACCAAGTTGAGTAGAAACATGATGTCTAAGCCATCAAAGTACAGAAACTAAATCAAGCTTTTCCAACAAGTGTTTGATATAGTGTCCAACTGAAGAAGTTGTGGCATTAACACCACACATCTGCAAGCAATGACAAACATTCCTTTAGTTTTCTATGACAGCTTTTCAGTGTGAGAGGAGTTCATTGATGCAAATAGAAGGTTGAGAAATCTATAGGGCATAGATTATTCTAGTTAAAAAAATTCTCATTTTAGAGCAATATATGAGCATTTGGGAACAAAATAGAGATGATCTGAGTAACTTTTTATTTCAATAGCATTTGATGCACAATTTTATTTAAGTGATTGAGTTCTCACCGGAATAGGAATAAAGTCAATTCACTAAACCCAAAAAAAAAAAAGACCATTTAAAGGAAGCCAAATCAATCCAGATACAGAGACTGCACTTATCCTTAAGAAACATATACTGACAAAATATGATATAGTATAATCACTAAGCATACATAATCATACAGAAGTCAAATAGAAAGGTCTAAAAGAAGAAAGAAAAAAAATTGCCCTGTTTGAGTGCAGTGCGGACAAAGCAAAAGAAAAGTAAACAGAAACTATTTTAAAGAAAAGCTTCAAAATGTAATTTCTAAGAAAACAGAAACAATTGCAATTTCATAATCTATACTAACCACCCAATGTGATCAACTGTCACTATCTCTTGAATAGATGATGGCGTGCCAACATTTCAGGAATTCCCAATGCAGAAATGCTTTCACATCCAAAAAGCTCTTGAAGCTTTGCATCGCAATGTATTGCCATAGAATTCAAAGGATCCTACAAATGTTTTAGAAAAGAAAATGTCAATACAGTACAAATCTCAACATTGTTATCCGGTATCTTACCAAGCACCAACAGACTAGCAAAAAAATATGAGTAACACACTTTGCAATTAGGAAACTCATTCTCAACACACACCCTTGCACAAGCTCAAGCTGGAGCGCACACACAAAAAGATTCCCTCTAGATTGTACAAAGGATCCAAGGTTTTTCTGTAAGGGGTAGGAAGTAGGATTCGGGTAACAATTGTCACCTTAATATACATCACAAATCCTTCATTCTTTGTCATAAAAAGAGAATGTCAACTTTCCAAATTATTTCAATAAACCAGTCAAAATGCTCAAATCCATTTTCTATCCTGATGGAAACACACTTGATCCTTGTATAAAACACCTCCACAATTGTCCTTGCTACAAATGGCATCTTTTGTAAGCACAATATCATTTTTACTTTGGCACCCCCTAAAAAATAAATGTTCAATTTTGATGCTCGCTTGTAGGTTTCTTTGATTAAAATGGATTAGGCTTCCCACATTCTCAATTTGATGACAGCCCAATATCATGTACTGGACTAGACTCCCCCAATAATCAGTTAAGATAAATTCGAGCTCTTGTCAAGCATCATCCTGGTATCAGTACCATGGTTAGCAAATAGAAAAATCACTCCATCAACATAAATGAGAAACTTATGCACCAGGCTACCCACCTCCAGATGGTTAACCTTAATGTATTCCCAAACACGTCTTAAAACCTCATGTTGGAGCATCTCCCTTTCACCAGTACCAAAAAAATTTGCAAGTGCTTCAGATATCATCACGGAAGGGCCAGCTTCAGTGCTTTTTGTTCCGGACTCCACATCTACTTTTATTTTCTTACTACTTGACTGCTCTGCAAACATCAAAACATGTGGGGTTTAGTTCAAGTAAATTATCAGGTTCACAAACACAACCGGGGGGAGGAGGTTGGAAAGAGGAGCTACTTCTACACCATATACATACTTGTAGGTTCAAGAGGGATGATATGTTTAGCTAGCAACTTGTTCATCTTGAACATGTCAGTACAGTCCGTCTCAAAAACCAAACGTAGCTCATCATTGCAAATTATCTTCCTTTTGTTGCTTGGATCTTGGAGATTGTTTTTCCTTATATATGCCCACAGTTGCTTTACAATCTGAATCAAACAGAATGAAAATTTACGATCCTTCAAAGAAATAATAATCAAACTGACAAATGATGATTAAGAAAGTGCTAATCTATGATTTCAAACCTCAGTCCTTGGCAGTGCTGGCTGGCCAACAATGGCCTGAAGTTCAGGTGAAACGCCACAAACTTTAGTTAGACCCCCTGGGCCTCCTTTTCTTTTAGCTTTAGCTGGAACACTGCAATAAAATGATAAAGAGTAGCATAACATCAGCCCAAGTATCAAGTACGCATTCTAGCGTCAAATGAAACACACATATATTGCAAAAGTACACATCCTTCACTTTACTATATAAATGTATAAATAGTTAAGTGAAGTAGGTGAACTTGGCATGGCAGCTTGCCACACATATGTATCAAGTTGGGCCATGTGGTTGTGAAAGGCTGAATACTCCTCGTCATGGGATCTAATGACAGAACTACATGGATCATCACTCAGTGGGCTCTTGATGCATGGTCCACATTATTCAGTTAAGCACAGAATTTAACGATTATGATACCACAAAACCTCCCATTTTGATACTATTGTACTTCTTTCTTGGTCCTCACTCTAAGTGGGGTTTGTGTAAAACTGCATACTGTTGACTGGATGCCAAAGGATTTTATTAAATCAATATAACTGACAGGAAATCAAATAAGAAACAGATCCTACACATGGTGGAAAACGCATATGTATCATCAGCGCAAAGTGAACCCGGGACAAAAGTGAATGGAAATATGACAAAATTTCCACTTGACTTGGAATATAAAGGCAACACATTCCAAATACACTTTAACATATATGAAACCAAAAATAACAACCCTTAACCAACATTACTCAGCAAAAGGATTTAATGATGCTAATGTGTAAAACAACGCTCTCATCAGCACAAAATGTCCCATTAACATGTGCAGTGCGTTCATATTATAATCAAACAAGGAAATTAACTCATATTTTCCAAATGTTTTGATGTTGTTGGGCACTCTTGGTAGCCACTAGAAGTTAAGATGCTAACAGAAAGCAAGCTACCCGAGAATGTCTTTTCTGTTCTTGTAGCGCTCTACAGTAAAACTAAATGAGAAGGGAAACTTCCCCTCGGCATATATTTTGCTGGAAATGCATTATGTCTTGAGAGAAATGAGAAACTTAAGCATCAACCTTGGAACTCCAACTTTTAGACCAGGCATAGGATAAATTATCAAAACAACATATGAAAAGAGCATGGTTGGAACAAACCTATTGACAACAAACTCCGTAAATCAGCAAGAAAAAACAAATAGCAAAATTACAGAAGACAACATGACAATGAACATTATGAATTTGCGATACTGATTGTTTAGTTTCTTAACAGGATTTCAGATTCTTCTTATGTTCTTGAAATGATTATTTTATATTTTGGAACATTAGCTCCATATTCAGAAAACATGGGAAGATATATTATCTTCCTGACTACTTAATTTAACAATAAAAAAGGGAAGTAAAACAAAATAAGTATTCGCAACTACATTAAACAGAAGCATCCACTTAAACTTGCTTGTTCAGTATGTTTGAAGATTCTGAATGCACTATAATGTTTGTGATGTGATCAAGAGCACTGTAATTTTTTTCCTTTCAAACTGCAGTTCACCACGCAAAAAAAGCAGTCTGACATTTTTTATCCTGAAAACACGATGGATAGGGAAAGTTCTCAACTATATTCAAATCAATCATGAAGAGGCAATCATCATTTTTGAAGAAAATGATGGAGCATTCCGCGCGAAAAAAACCCAATTATTTTACTGCTGTATTATGTTTATGGACTGTTATTTACACTCTAATGGAGATTTAATGGGGATATATTCCAATATCCCTTGCAACATGTTATCTAAGTATTAAGGGACTTGTCATAACAAGTTCACTTATACAAGTCAGCTCCTACCAACTGCCCTGTGTGAGATTTCATCCTAGCTGAAAAGACTATATTATATGCATATAAACTTTCAACAAGCTTCTAGCATACATCATGGATAAATCAATACCAAAGCTTATATAGTCCTATTTACCCATGAATTGACAGTTTCTAGTTTTCCCACATAACGTTTTGCAGAAATAAAAAAGGTACTAAATTGCCCGAAAAAGAAAAAGTCGGAAAAACCCAACTTTCTATACACTGTGTGTGTGTGTGTGTGTGTGGACCCAAGATGTACAAAAGTCCACATAACAAAACAACACAACAAAATAACTCCCTCTTGGTGCTTAGAAAATGTATGAAAAAAAGGAGAAATCAAAATCCTAGATCTCAGATTTTTCACTATTCAAAGCCCAATAGAGCAGAAACCTCCACTCAACTCATCTAAAATACACAACTACTTAGCTTACTTTAGTTGAGTTTCTCATTTCTCCGAGACTAAAATAATTTCACAAGAAATATTATTCATAATTTCATTTTCTTTGTTTTTCCCCAGCTTTCTCCACAAACAAGCAGTCCTTTAAGAAAACGACCTTTCTTTCAGCACTTCAGAACCAGGAACTACAAAATTTCACAAAACCCAAGATTCGGAATTGCATTTTCTATCCTTTTAAACAATATTCTCAACAACCAAACGTAGAATTAACCAAAGCCCAGTTTTTCTTTTCACCGGGAATATAAAATAACAATAAAAACACACATACGCACGCACGCACAAAAGACTCGAAATTTAATTTTCAATTCTTTTTCTGTATTTTCTCTGCAACCAAACAGACGATCATAAAAACTAAAAAAAACCCACCTTTCTTTCGGGGCTTCGGGCGCTACAACTGCGACATTTTGAACGGCGGCAGGTTCAGATTTCGGTACTGGCGGAAAGTTCTGGAATTGGGGAGGAAATGGAGAAGGTTGGGAAGGGAAATTAGGGGTTTGTTGAAGGGCAAAATGGTCTTTTTGAGGGGTGGGTAGTGGTTGAGGAGGGTGGTGAGAGCGGAAGAGAAGCTGGATCTGGGTTCGGATGAAGTCGACCTTGTGGGTTAGGTCTAACCCTAGCTTGGACTGGAGCTGTTGAATGACGTCGTTTATGGAGTTAGGGTTTGATTCGCGGAGGAGTGTTTCTAGGGCTTGTGCTATTTCCTGGTCTGTAGCCATTGTTGCTGTGAATTCATATATTAACAGAAATTAACGGACTCTCTAAACACTCTCTCTCTCTCTCTGTCTCTCTCTCTCTCTCTCTTCCTCTCTCTCTTTCTCTCTCCGTAGCTCTCCTGTCTATCTCTCTCCTCTTTCTCTCTGCTTCTCTCTCCTGCTGTCTCTCTCTCTTTCTCTCTCTATATAGACACTAAAATGACGAAAAGCCCCTTAAGGGAAACATCATATGACATAAAGTGGTTCAGGGAAGGGTCGTGAAGGCCCAATCATGGATGGCCACGTCTGATCATTTTGGGTCAGCTGATGGTCTACCCTGTCACATTGATATATTCTTGCTTTAGAAATACTAAAACTGGATGACTATAATACCCTTGGCCTGTGGGGAACAACTAGGGCAAGTTATGAAATTCTTGGATTCTTTAACCAAAAAAAATTCTCAGATTCAAACAAAAAATAAAAAAAATAAAAATTCTTGGATTATTCTCAAGATATTCTAAATGGGTAAAATGGAATCCCAAGGCGGCAACTTGTAATTTTGGAAAAGCTTCAATCTCAATTGTAGTTTTTTTTTTTTCCCCCAAAGCATATTAGTCGAAGTTTTTGGAATGATTAATTCACGAATAATGTTAGAGAAATATAATTGATCCTGAATTCTTTTGACTTCTTTTGACGGAGAAAATTAACTTTACGATTCAGGATATTTTAGTATATACTTTTTTGGTCATGTTTTAATAGAGCTAATTTTTAATTCGAGAAGTTTAAGTTTTTTGTTTTTGTTTTCGGTTATAGTTTAATAGAGTTGTCGACTTTCGAAGTTGGGGATTTTTCAATATGTAAAGGTAACAAATTATGAGCTAATAGATATGGTCATGGAAGATGCATGGCGGTTAGGGTATCGGTTCATGGATGTAGTTGGCTTTCTGTGGGATGAATCTTTCATTTTACCTAAACAAGAAATAGATAAAATAGAATTTTAAATTTTGCCATAAAATTCAAAATTTCTCTAAATTTAAAATTCTTAAAGTTGTCGATATTTCATTAATAGGTCGTGATTTCAATATTTATGAATAAGCAATTTGATGACAAGATGCATTTTTTTTCAATTAGTTTATCTCCTAGATTAAAAAGCAGTACACATGCATTATGTAAACTTTCCAAATAAAGCATTTTTTTTTCAATTTTTTTTCAAATAATTGTGAATGATAGAAATTGTAGAATTCAAACAGAGCAATTTCATTGTATAAGATGATAAAGATTAAAGAGGGTAAGGGTGGGTGGGAACTAGGTTAAGAGGGTGATGACCATGAACCCAAAAATAAAGAAGACAGGGACAAAGGGAGGTTAGGTGGGCAATAGAGGCTTGGATTGTTCTTTGGTGAAAACTCAAAACTCAAAACTCTTCCATGGCCCACTTCATTCTATCCATGTTTCTCCTTATTGTATTGGCATAAAAATGTATGGCAATAACTAGCTGGTTGATCCCAATTAATTAGTTAGGTGCACCAAAAAATTTGTCTCATTTTTAAATAATTCAATTATTGTCAATATCTTTAAATAGTGAAAATTTTGAAAACAAAAAAGTGTACTAATTGCGCATTTAAAGTCTTTATCAATCGAAAAGTTTCGAATTTGACTTCCATCGCAAGCTAACTTTTGGATTAATCCTTTAGAGTGTTGACTATTGCAGAGTGAGCGGTGGGCTTATCCATATCTAAGCATTAGTTGAGCTAAAGGTTTGACTAAGTTATTGACAGAATAGAAAATATTTTAAATTATATATTGACTCGATGGCTGGTCCACCAAATGCGGCCATCCAATGCTAGAATTTTTTTTCCTTTGACGCATAAGGATTTTAGTGTTCAAATGGGGAATACTACGAAAAAATTCATCACCATAATTTCAAATACCCCAAGAAAAGTGACTTTTGGGCGGTGCAGTTCATTCTCTTACTATTATTTATTAAGGGGGGACCCTATGTTTATGTCTAATTTTTTATTTTTTTTTTTATTCAAATTTAAAAAATTAAAAAAAAAAAAAAAAAACATAAAAAACTTACCAAACAATGATAAAATAAAGGAAAATGCTTGTACCGCTAATTTGTATCCAATTGAACACTTAGGTTGGTAGCTGATGTAGTTGCTTATAATTTTTGGTGATCTGTTCTAAGTTTGAATGAATCTTGGAATTCTTTTTGCTGATGTGGCTGCTTGTTCTTGGTGGCAATATACCTTACTAAATATATTGTTAGTGGAGTAGTATTGATCGATCGAGCAAGAATCTATGTTCAGTTTTACTTTTACCTTTTCTTTCTGGTCGGGGGGTGGAGGGAATCAACCAACAAGAGATCACATTTCATGTGCCATTACTGAATTTCAACAGATTGCTTAAATATTTTTCACTAGTGGAGATGAAGAAGACCAAATTAATGAATATTTTGAACAAGATGTGTAATGTGCAAGGCTGAAATTGAGACTGTGGACCACCTTTTTTGTTTCATTGTCCTTTCTCCATTGGTTTTACCTTTTTAAAAATTTCAAATGTTATGTATACTTATGTCTAGGAATATTCATGGACTGAGCAGAAGTTGACATGGGAGCTAGATTTGGGGTGTGAGCATTATCCTGATGCAACCTGTATGACCTCAAGGCATTATAAATATATAAATTTGAGAATTTGAGTTTAATTTTGTGGGTGCTGACACAATCTTATGATGTTCTTTTGCAGTGACAATTTTTTATGCGGGTTGTGATACTTTCAAGTTGATGAATGACGGTCAATGACATTGAGAAATGCTATATTCGAACTTTTCTTACATATCATTTTGGTACAGATATGTAAACATTGTCAATGCATTCAAAACAATTACCATGCTAATGAATCAGGTGGCATTTTATTTTACATGGTTAAATTTGGACTTTTAACTAGCACACCAAGTGCATAATGAAATATTTATTCGATTGTCTACACTTATATTTGATTTTATAGTTAATGAAATATTGGTTTGATTGTCTACACTTATAGTTAATGAATGAATGCACAACTTTTAACTAGCACACAAACTTTTATCCATTTTATTTTATACAGATATATATATGATTTTGTAGTACAAATAGGTTCATATATATATTGTTTTAAAAGTATTTTTTTAAAATATATAATACAGGGGTATTATTTAAAAAATAAATAGCAAAAGGAATGGATCACAGACGGATTTTAAATCATCGCAAATTTTCTAGCTATAAGAGAATGTGGAACCGTCAAAAATAGTATTTAGGGACGGATAAAAAATCGTCGCAAAGTTGTTAGCTAGAACGGAAGGTGGATAGGGACGGATTAAAAACCGTCACAAATAATATTTAGGGACGGAAAATAATCCGTCGCAAAATTCCTAGCTAGAACATAAGGTGAATAGGGATGGATAAGAGACCGTCGCAAATACTATTTAGGGACGGATAAAAACTGCCGCAAAGTTGGTTATTAATATATTAACCAAATTCACATTTGGACGGATGAAACCGCCGCAAAAAGAAAAAATGGGATGAAAAGACGATTTTCGTCGCAAAAAATCCATTTGCGACACCACCAATTGGGACTGTTCAAAACCGTCCCAAATAATGGCTTGGGATGAATTTATCACTCTGTTTGGGACAGTTTGGTTTCAGTCCCTATTGCGCTTTTTTTTTTTTTTTTTTTGTAGTGGGAGGAGATCAAAAGTTAACCAGTAGGATAGCTACACATGAATTAATGAAAAAAATTTATATAAGAAAAGTTGGTGAATATAGCATAACTCAAAATGATGCACTTTAGAAAACTCTAGGGAACACCATACCCTAAGGTTTCTCAAAATGAGGCTCTATTTCAATCTCAAAAAACTTAATGGATAGAAAAACAAAAACCTATAACATGTTTTAGAATGGAATATATTTTTAAGCTTTAAATAGCAAAAAATGAAAGTTTTTTAACGCGAAAAATTTTGATACTTATTTTTAAAAGTTCAAGTAGCAAAAAAATTTAGATACTTGGGCGCGTTTGGATAAACTTCTACTTTCTATTTTTCTACTTTTAAAAGTAAAAAAATAAATAATTTTTTTTTTATATTTTCTGTAGTTAATCTTACTACCTCAACTTTTAAAGTAACTACCAATTTTTTTATACTCAAAACTTTCATCTTTTTACTTTTAAAAGTAAAAAAAAAGTAGGAAGTAGAAGTTTATCCAAAGAGACCCATCAAAGTTGCTACCAAAATTTTATAATATAAAAAACTATAAATTTTTTTCATTTTTTTACTTTTGAAAGTAAAAAAATACAAAGTAAAAGCTTATTCAAATGGAGCTAAAGCAATTTTTTATTTTTATTTTTATTTTTTCAAATTAAAGAAAGGGTCAAAGACTGCTTTAGTTCCTCCCTAACTTTGCGCTTTGGATTGCAGTTTCCAGGGCCTGGAATTATGGCATGCATGGATCACCACACGTCCATCTCTCTCTCTCTCTCTCTCTCTATTTTTTCACCACACAAAACATGGAAAACAATAGTAATTGTTTTAACCTTTTTGTCCTTCCCTTTGGATGGGTGCACTCCTTTATTGGTGATTTGCCTTCCTAACTTGTTTATTCTTGGTGGGCATTCATGATTTTCATTTTTCTCTTGTTGGGCATTGTTTGGCTGTAGTTTATCATTACCTTCTTGGGAATCTTTGACCCCCGGAAGGCCCTGCTTTCTTCCATTGCACAAACTCTCTCCCCTCCCATTTTTCTTTTGAAATTGCCCCTTTTTGCTTGCTTTGCTTTCTGGGTCTGCTTCTGTTTTCGTGTATATATAGTTTTTTTGAAGTAATTGACCATTGAAGTTCTTTCAAGTTCTGTAAAGAAAAATGGGCTTTGATGAAAGCAATAAAGATGGAACAGAAAATGTAGCTTCTGAAACAAAGGCAACAACATCTACAAGCCAAGAGGTTGTTGATGGTACAGGAGAGAAGCTTAGCAGACAAGTGAGTGAAGCTTCTTATGCAACCGAAGAAGAAGAATATGAAGAAAAAATACAGTTGGGTCCTAAGATCAGTATCAAAGAACAGCTTGAGAAGGATAAGGTTTGTTACCAATTAAGCATAATTGTGTTCTTATTGAAATTTTAATGGTGCCTATGTTTTATTTTTTATTTCATTTTTCTTATTTTTTGTGTTGGTGGTGATTTTTGAGTTTACAGGAGGATGAGAGCTTGAGGAGGTGGAAGGAACAGCTTCTTGGAAGTGTGGATATTAATTCGGTTGGAGGTACATATTTTATTGTTTCTACATTTGTTATAAATCAAACTTTAATTAAACCTTTGTGTGGAAATCGGAAAAGTTGAGGTGAAGGAAAGGGAAAAAAAAAAGAGAAATTACTTTAGAAATTATTTGATTTCTAAAAGCAAATTTCAATATTTTCCTTTCCTTTCTCTCGTTCTTTCTGAGATCCAAAAAGAACTTGATGAAACAGAGAAAAACGATACAAACCCATATTTTAGTTTATGTTTAACTTTCTTAAGGTTTAAACAGAGAATTCAATGAGTGATCGGTCTTCTTCCCAGCATCTTAAATGATGCTCATGTTCTTAAGGTTCCATTAGTCTCCATGAGAATCACTCCCTAGAGGCTAAAATTTTATCAGAGAGTTTAGTAACTCTTTCATCATTCATATTTTCAATAATTTGTCCTGTAATTCTTCAATTTTATCAGAAAGTTCACTTTTCTTCCCTTCCAAACAAATTGGTCAGAAGCTTCTTCCTATTTTTTTTTCTCTCTCATCATGAAGAGAATCGAGCCAATCACCATACTTCTTGATGTTATTAATCTGGGACATTGCCTTCTCTTTGTTTCATACATATTATGCTGCACTTTTTGTTATTTTTTGCTTTAATTTAAACTTGTTTTAATTCGTCTGGAAATCTTCATTCTGTCCTTCTATGTGTTTCTCTTAATTGTTTATAATTTCCTTTTATTGCAGAAACTCTGGAACCAGATGTGAAGGTCCTGAGCCTTACAATCCTCTCTCCTGGTAGACCTGAATTTGTTCTTCCAATTCCTGAAAAAGGGGACAACGCGAAGGGCTTGCGGTTTACTTTGAAGGAAGGTAGCCATTACAGCCTGAAAATCTCCTTTAAGGTCAGCAACAACATTGTTTCTGGCCTCAGATACACCAACACTGTTTGGAAAACTGGCATCAAAGGTACTCTCTCTCTCTGTCTCTCTCTCTCAAATGGATTATGGATATATAATTATATATGCATTGGTCTAAAGGAAAATCAGATATGTAATGCTTTGAATGTTTCCCCAACTCTATAATTGTTGCAGTTGACAGCTCAAGAGAAATGCTAGGAACCTTTAGTCCACAGCCAGAGACTTATATGCATGAGCTGCCAGAAGAGACTACCCCATCTGGTATTTTTGCTAGAGGATCTTATTCAGCAAGAACAAAGGTGATTTCCCTCTCCCCCACCCCTCCTCCCTCTGATCTTTTTTTTTTTAAAATTTATTTTTTTATTTCGACTTTCTTTCTCATTTTCCCACATTTTCTTTTCAGTTAATTGATGATGACAACAAGTGCCATTTGGAACTCAACTACACCTTTGACATACATAGAGAATGGCCATCGAAATAATTCAGAATTTTTCCAAACAAGTCTCAATTGTAACCACCAACTCGAAACTTGAAGGTTGAAGAAAAGGAAGAAGGCAAATATGGGTTATTGGAGGATACCCTTTAATAACACAACTTAGCTTGTCTGATTTGTATGTCCTTTTTTTTTTTTTTTTTTTTTTTTTTTTTAATGTTGTTGATTTGCATTATGAAAACCAGGATTATATGTGAAGGAGGCACCTATTTTTGTTACTGCATTTCTGCATTCTTAATTAGCTAGTTAAACCATTTGTATGGGGAATTGCCAGGAGTTGATTTACACTTAACTGTGCATTAGAAGAATTAATTTGTTCAATGATTTTACTTCATATTCTATCAGGGTTGTATCTTCCTCTTTTGGTTAATGATATTTCCCTTTCTATTTTATTTTTTTTTTTTGAAAAGGACACATAAGTATAGACAACTGGAATATTACTCCAGAGAGAGAGAGAGATGT
Organism: Hamamelis virginiana; assembly: GCA_017140935.1. Classification (NCBI taxonomy): domain Eukaryota; kingdom Viridiplantae; phylum Streptophyta; class Magnoliopsida; order Saxifragales; family Hamamelidaceae; genus Hamamelis; species Hamamelis virginiana. The sequence goes on from JAESVK010001228.1 coordinate 179,342, forward strand.
AGAACATGTTGAGGTGCTTGAGGACGAATTCTAAGCGCAAAAAGATCGAAAAAAAGATATTTAGGAAGATGAATATATTAACCTCCTCACTTTTAAAGGGACATAATTTTCTGCTTGATTATTGAAATCGCGTAAAATGCTCCAATCTAAAATCGAGTATGTCAAATACTAAGATATGGTAAACCACCATGCCCTTAAAGGCAATTTTCATAGTTAGAAAAGGTCGTTTAAAGGGTCAAATGTTAATTTTTAATTATTATATTTTTTCTGTAATTTCCTTTTTTGCATTATTTTCAGGTTTTTGAGCTCGAAGTTGTTGGGAAATTTTACTCCATGGTTATTTTACAGTGTTGTTTTAATAATTTTTTTTAGTCCAACTAGGTTTTTGCCTCTTTTTAAAAAAAAAATTTAATTTTACTATTTATAGTAATTTAAAGAGTGGAAATTGAGAGTTTTCATCCAATATAAGTTGTCTTAGGTTCTTTGTTATACAACTTCTATCAATAATATATATTGTTGTTATTTGGAGAGTCTCTCCTTGTTTTCTTGTGAAAATGATGGCGATAGTTCTTTATTTTGTGTGTGTGTGTGTATATATATATATATATATATATATACACACACACAGAGAGAGAGAGAGAGAGATGATTGTTACTTCGTCTGCACTGATCCTATTACTATTACTATGACTGCCAAATTATCTCAAATATGACTTTTTCTTTTTCTTTATTCATTAGAACCCAGATGACTTCTCTGTTCTTTTTCTTTATCTTCAAGTATACATGGGATTTCTTTCTTTGAGATGATGGTTTTTTATTTTTTTTGGACACATCCACTATTCCAGTGACAGTTTTAAGACTATTTGTGGACTCTTTGGACTTTGGAGGTCTCTTTGGAGGCTGTTTGGTAGTATGGAAAATCATGGTGAGTAAAGCTGGTCCAAATCAAATTCAATAATGCCCTGTTTGGTTTGAGGGAAAAGTGGGAGGAGGGAAGGGAGAGGAGGGAAAAGTGGGAGGAAGAGGATTTTTGGGTATGTTTGGTATGAGAGGAAGGGGAGAAGGGAGAGAAATATGGAGGGAAGAAAGGAGGGAAAGAGGCCCTTTTGCAATTTGCCCAAATTTGGGCGGATGAGGAGAGAGAAAGGGAGGGGAAAGTCATATTAGATGGTGAAAATACCAATTTGTCCTCAATTTGTTTGCAAAGCCCACAATTGCCCCTACCTTTTATTTCTCCAGCAACATAAAGTGTTGCATTTCTTCAAAGTGCTTTATGCACAATGGCTTCAGACGATACTCTTTGCTCTTTTCCATGATGTTGCGCCATATTTTTTTTTTTTTTTTTTTTTTAAGGAGTTTAAGAAAGAATAAGGATAAGATGGAAATGAAATAAATATAAAGAAGAGAAATATTTTTAACTATTTAGAGGGTTTCGACAAAAACAAAATATATAGTTTTTATTTATTTTTATTAATTTTTAATTCACAACATCTAATTGATGGTTATTAGAATTTAGTAGTATAATGTCATTTTGGTTAAATAAATGTGGGGGTATAATTGTAATTTATGTGCTTTACTTCCTTTTCCTCCTCCCAATTTACCAAACACATGGAAGGAAGGAAACCACTTTTCCATCCATCATACCAAACACACAGGAAGGAAAGTTCATCCCTCCTACTTTCCTTCATTCCACTTTTCCATCCCTCCTACAAAATGGAGCATAAGTGAATGACATTAATCAATCCATTATTGCCAAAT
>JAESVK010001228.1:181108-198554 GCA_017140935.1 Hamamelis virginiana
GAATGACATTAATCAATCCATTATTGCCAAATTTTAGAAACGACCATACCCCTCAAGAATATTTTTTTTCAAAACTTGACGAGTTTGAGGGGTTTTTAAGAATAATTTTTGCAAGAAAATTAGAAGTTGTTGTTCCTCTTGAACCTGCATTAGTTAGTTTCCCCTTTATTAGGTCCTGCCAAGAAGCTTTCAACTTCATCATTTGAGATTGGTGTTTACATTAGGCTCTGTTTGGATTAATTTCACAATATTTATTTTTTATTTAAAAAAATATACTAAAACTTGCTAAAAAATAAATTTATTTTTAAAGCATTTTCAATTTTATTTCTTTCATTTCCTTTAATTTTATTGGGTTCCAAGTAGAGACTTAAAAAAAAAGGGGAATTTGGCTAATGGTCCTCATTTATAATATTTTCATGCCAAAAGTCCTCTCAAAAGATTTTTCTTTCCAAAAGTCCTTATGGCATGAATTGGACAAAAATATCCCTCCTTCCTAACAGCCTTTAACGCTACCTACTCTCCGAACCCTTGAGTTCACTACATCACACCCTAAAGTTCACTACGCTGGAACCCGGAGTTCATTACGCCGAAACTCAGAGTTATTAAGCAGGAAACCCGAGTTCCTACGCTGGAATCACATTTCACTGCATCGGAAATTTTAAAAAAAAAAAAATACAAGAAAAACCAAACTCTTTCTTTTTCCTCCATTTTCTCACCAACCAAACAAAAAATTAATTTTCCTACTAAAAAACTATTTTTTTTCCTACATTTTTCAAACAATTAAATCAGAAAATAATCCCAAAAAAAAGAAGCTTTTGTAGCCGTAGCAAGAGCCGTGCGCTGGTCTCGATGACCGATCTATCGCCGACGATCTTTCCTAAGAGAGAGAGAGAGGATGAAATTGTCCCACGGTGCTCTGATATGCTAACAGAGAATGCCAGACGAGCAGATGATATGCTCTGCTAGCAATAAAAAGATCCATTAATGCCGATCAAAGGCTTTGTGATCTTTGCTGGCGTGAATATGACATCTGTTACCCCATTGAAATTCAACAACAGTGAAGGAAAAAATAATAAGAAATGAGCAATAATTATCAGACACCATTTCAAAGCAAGCCTGAATAAGAAATACAAATATCGGGGTCAAATTAAAGACTTGGATGGGGGCTGTGATCTCGCCTATGCTACTGTTGCTTCTGACAAGAGGTGAACAGTAGATCTGCAACTAACAGATTTGTTGTTGCTGCATCCGTGATCTACCATCGTGCTCTGATCACAGCACCGATCTGTTAGTTGTGACAGGGACAATTCATGTGTGGAGGGGGAATTGTGTAACTAAAATAATTAAATTTAAAATAAATAGGACCTTAGACATTAAAATTTATATAATTGTGAGTTTTCCAAAGAAAAAATGTTTTGGTGGACTTTAGCCAATAAATACTTTTAAAATATGACTCCAGGTCAATTATCGGAAAAAAAAAAAAAAAAATTACTCCCACCGTCTTATATAGATAAGCTTTCTTTCCTTTTTTGGTTGTCCTAAAATGATAGTCCATTTTGAAAAGTCAAATTATATTCTTTTAACTTTCCCATATTACCTTTTATTATTCCAATAATGCCTTGACATGATTTTCTCTAAGGGTCTGATTGGAACACTGAATTGGAATTAAGATGCAGAATTGGAATTTCAATTTCAATTTTGACAAAAATGGAATTGGAATTGAATTTCAATTCCGATGTTTGGATGGCACAAGAAATCTAAAATTGGATTTGGAATTCCTAACTCGATTCCAAATTTGAAGAACCAAGAAATGTTTAAATTAAACAGAAATAGAGATAAAAGGCACCAAAAAATTAAAAATTAAAAAAGCCAAGTCAGGTTGTGCTCTCTCTCTAAACAATAAATAGCCATGGCTGGTTGTGCTCTCTTCTCCACTTTCAAAGGCCCTGAAATCTTTAAATCCACAAAACTAATTTCTTCAAAACACTCAAATCCTCCCCTATTCCTCTCTCTCCCTCGTAGTCCTCGTCCGCACAAACCCACATCAATCTTTGCTTCCATCACAACGCCAGCGGTTCGCTCCGGTCTCAATGATCTCGTCACCTCCATTCTTTCCAAGGTTTGGTTCTATCGATTTCATTTTAAATTATTTTAAAATGTTTGATCTGTTTGGTTTATGAGAAAAATGGTTGTATTTGTATTTTTATATATATGTTGTTTCTTTTTTTATTCTCAAAACACAAACAAAAAAAATGGAAAATGAGAGAACCCTAGAGAGAGAACCTGCAAATATCAAGCTTCTTGCAAATGGTGAGAGGCTTGGACAAATGGATGGAGCCCTGTTGTAAGGATGGGATTGTAGGAATCAAAATCCCCAGTGAAGGGGATTTAAGGGACATACCTGCCTTCAAATGATGGAAGCTTCCATGGTTTTCCCAACGTGAAGATCAGAGGATGTATGGGCTGGGTGTTTGTGTCTGGATGAGAATGCTTTAATTCCTTTGTATTGGAATTACAAATAAGACCCCTCCCCAAAAGAATTGGCGGACTCAAAAATAGTCGGTGTTTAATTCCTACGGAATTGTAATGCGAATTTGAAAATCAGATTTAGGTGGGCCTCCAATCGACAGAATTAGAATTGGCAAGCCCAATTCCAAATCCACGTCCCAATTCCGGCCCCATTTCCAGCTTCCAATCGGGCCCTAAGAGCCTACTAGAAAATTATAATAAATGGATTAAGCTAGATTCACTCTTTTATTACTATTTATTTTTAAAAATAAAGTAATTTAAAATACATTTGAACTATATTTTTTGCACAATACTAAATAAATTAATAAGAAATTTTAAAATATATATATATATATATAAAATAATAATAATAAAATAAAAATCAATCAAATTCGATCCTCTTCAACTGATTAAATTTTATATTTGTCAAACCATCTTTAACTATCAAAATTTGGACAAACAGCATCACAAAAAGGATTGTAATATTTTATTTTATTTTTTGGTAAAATATATTTAGAATGACGTGTGCACATTTCTTGTCCAAGATTTAGAATGACGTGCGGGGCACATGAATTGCTCATGAAATTAAGGAATGTGGTGGGTAGGCTGGTGGTTTGGCCGGTGGCTTTTAGTCAATGGAATAAGTGTGTAATCACAACTAAAACATCTGAAATTAGCGATTCACATTAAGCTAATATATATATATATGATAATATTAGGCCGGCCTTACGCAAAGTTGCTTAAGGTCGGCTCATATGGCTAATTTTAGATCACAGTTTGTAAAACTGACCGTTGGATTAGATGTCCCTCCTCTGTATGTCATTCCTGCAAAAAATCACAGTGATCTAACTGTTGGTTTTTGAAATATGTCATTGTGAAAATATGTAACTTATTTGTTTTTCAAAATATCACAATTTTTTTAACGGCAGTTATTTCAAAAACCAACCTTCAGATCACTGTGATTTTTTGCACGCATGACATACAGAGGAGGGGCATCTAATCCAATGGCCAGTTTTACGAACTGTGTTCTAAAATTAACCATATGGAGCCGACCTTATGCAACTTTACGTAAGGCCGGCCTTATATTATCATGTCTATATATATATATATATATATATATATATATATTTGCATTGATTAGTAGCTGTGATTTTACATTACTTATATTTCATAAGTGATTTTTACAAAATAAATAATTAAGCACTAACATTCACAGAATGAATATTGATACTAAAATTTTTTGTTCGGGCATGTTTTAAAATGTCAGTTCACTGTTAGCCCAAGGCTGACAAATTAATAGAACATAATTATAACCCTAGTCTCCATATTATTTTTGTCTGAATTTAAAATATATTCAAGTCAATGGTTTAGCTGCACATATTTCAATTATTATGGGAAAGTTATCCGATTCGAGCACATAAAAATATATTAATATTTATTTATTTATATTAAAAAAAATTGAGATAATCAAGCAATCGATTTTTCAAAATACCATTGCCTGTATGAGAAGATGATGAGTGATCCTTATTTTAATTTAAGAACCAGTCCTCAATGTATCATTTCTATATCTTCCTATTATATAAAGAGAGGTATGCTGATGTGGCTGAAAGGTGTAATCAATATTTGAATTATTTTGATGTGGTTGAAAGGTCCAAATATATATATATATATATATATATATATATATATATTTTGACACCTATGTTTATACCCCGTTTTCAAATACCCTTGTAGGTCGAATATTTTGAGAAACCGACCGTCAGATTAGATACTTATCTTATGTTTGTCATGTATGAAAAAAAAAATTGAAGTGATCCAACGGTTAGTATTTGAAAAATATCATTTTGAAGAACTATTATTTTTCTTTAGTAATTAAAAATATAATTATTTTTTATAGTGATATTTCTTAAAATCTAACCGTTGGATCACTATGATTTTTGGTGTACATGATATGCATAAGAAATGTATTGAATCCAATGGTTGGTTCCTAAAAATATTTATCATAGATAGTATTTTGAAAACGAGGTGCCAAAATAGGGTGTAAGGGGAACATGTCCCTATATATATATATACGGTTCCAATCCTAAGGGCGTCTTCACAGGGAGATGTGTTTTTAAAAAATCGACCGTTAGGTTAGATAATGTTTATATTTATGTCATGTCTGCCAAAAATTACAGCGATCCAACGGTTGGTTTTTAAAATACAGTCATTTAAACAACTTTGTCAGCATCCAACGGTAAATACTGTCAAAGCGTTTTACGGACTGTATTTTGAAAATTGATTATCGGATCACTATGATTTTTGGCAGACATGACATTAATAAGAAGATTATCTGATCCAACGGTCGATTTTTTAGAATATCATTCATATGGCTTCCATAATGAACATCTTTACGATAACGAGCGTAAGAACGTCATGACAGAATCGGAATGTACTGAGTGTGAATTTTTCACCCAATTTATTTTGAGAATTTAAACCTGTAACAAGTGTTTGTTTAATGACCTAAAATGAATCCCAGCTCATTCTAGCTCCAACTCAAACCCTAACTTTTGTCGTATTTGAATTATTTACCGGACCATGCATATAAATTGCTAGATTCCCAAGATTAATTTCCCGGCAACATTATTAGGACAGATCCTATTTAATGATCGAATTGAATGTAAAAAATAAAAAAAATAAAAAATAAAAAAAAAAATTGATGAGTTTAAATCTAGTCATCATAATAAAATGAGAGAATTAGAGTTTGACCTCTAAATTATGAGTCTTTTTAAATTGCTCATTGTAGTATCGATTGAAGTAATGTGCTTAATTTTAACTGTTTTTAAATTATTCCTTTATCGCAATTAGTCATTTGTATTTTTAGACTTAAAAATAGCGTTAGGTTTATTATTTTTTATGTAGTATTTATCACGGATTGCTAATGGGTTTACAGGCATATCGGTGAAGTTTCGTTATTTTTCTCAATATATTCTATTTATTATGAATTTTATTTACTGTATAGAGAAAATAATTCATAAAAATTAAATTATATTGAGAAAAATCATGAAAAAACATTGATATACTTATAGACACATTAACAGTTTAGAATAAATACTGTACAAAAAAATAACAAGTCTAACATAATTTTTAAAAAACAAAATGAAACAATTTATTACATTAAAATAGTTTAAGAACACATTACTTCAAACAATATCACATGGGCAATTTAAAAACTGTCTAGTTCAGAGGCCAAATTATCATTTCCTCTAATAAAAATCCATACCAACCGACCCTTGGCTCATCCATACTTCCCCTCCTTCTTCTGAGGTCGGCCTTGAGTTCCACTTTGCCGGCTTATGAATTTGTAATGTTTTCCTTTTTAATTGTAGATTGCTATTCCATAGGATTATTTCCTCCTCGTAATAGTTATTGTTAGGATTGTAATATAAATCTAATTATTTGAACTAAACTCAAATTAGTTCGATAAAAAACTCATTCGACTTTGCTTTTTTCATAAGATAAATGAATTCAGTTCCAATCTTGTTTTGAATTCGTTAATTTGTCAAGTCAAACTCGAATAAAGTACTATTCAATTTGATATGCTTATTAACACAATAAGTAATTAAATAACTCAAGGAAATGTTTATTTAAATTTATTCACAAAATATATGAATTTTATTCAAATGATTTGATAATTTTATTTTATTTTTGTCAAACAATGAGGTGTCCGAACTGTTAGAGTCCGACTAATCCCTACTCTTCACACGAAGTCACCACTTCATGGGATCGTATAACGCTCGGACTAATAATCTCGGTTGGTGGCTAGTCAAGAGAGTTTGATTGATGTCAAATTTGGGATGTATGGATTTATATTTTATTCATTTGTCGCCAGGCCAACTCTATATAGTAAAATTAATATAGATCTTATCTCATATGAGAGAGTCGGTCTTTATAATATTTTATTTATTTGTTATTTTGTGTGATCACTGACCAATTATGCATGCCACGTCGCTAGGTGGAAAGTGACTCACGTAGTTCAGGGAATAGGATCTGTTGTTGATCACCAGGAGATAAACACCAATTCATCAGCAGTTTAGATGCCGCCACATAAGAGATTGAGAGAATCCAAAGGTGATACTCCCTCCCTTCTCATAAAAATAGGCATTTTTCTAAAAAATATGCATATTAAGAAAACTCATTAATGCATTAATTTGTGATCTTTTTTACCATTTATTTCTAAAACTATCATTAATTTTCTTATAATTGCATTTGGTGTCATATCAAGGCATTATTGGAATAATAAAGGATAATATGAGAAAATTAAAATAAATACAATTTAACTTTTCAAAATGGGTTATCATTTTAGGACAGCTAAAAAAGAAAAAAAGACCCAGGACGGTCGGAGTAATTTGTTTGTTTTGACTTGATTGCTAAAAGATATATTAAGGCTTTTGAACAATAATCATGTGTTTTTCATTCATTTTCTTTTAGTAATAATCACTGTGATCCAACAATCAATTTTTTTTTTTTTTTAAATGATACTGTGAGAAGCTGTTATTATTTTGTTATTCAAAATATTGAAAAAAAAGAAAAAATCTTATTGTAAAATTATTGTGATTTTTAGTATGTCTGACATACGTAATAGATGGCTTTAATTCAACTGTCAGTTTTTAAAAATTTATTTTACAATTTGGGCACATAGAGCTCTATTAGTATTTCTATATTTTTGTTACGTCTAAAATCAGGTTAGATCTCGTAATTTTTTATTGATTGTTACATTTTAACGTAGTTGTCCCATACATTTGACCACATTGAATTGATCAACATAGATCACCGTCCAACCTCGATCAACAGCGGATCCAGGTCCCGTAGTTCTGTCACGATAGTGGCATGACGGTTAAGTAAGTGAGCGGTTGGGGAAGAGGCCAGACAGGTGTAGACCAATGTGATGATGTGGTCATCAACAAGGGCGAGTCTGTACATTTACCATACGCTCGAGAGTACGAGTACTATTACCAAATGGGTCCGAAATACAGTACCTTCTCGGCTGTCCTTCTCTCTCCTCACAGTCCACACGGGTCTGTAGGCAAAACGGTTCCTTCTCTCGTTACTTTGCCTTAAAACCGAAGCAAGAATTGATCCTTCTTTCTCTTCTCTCTCTCTCTCAAGGCTTTCTCTTCATCCTCCTTCCTTTCATTTACAGTGTTACAATTAATCAATCGCAATTGAATATCTATTGAACAGTCAAACCTTTGAAAGAAGACGTATTCGTTTTTTCAACACGAATCTCGGATTAATAGAGGTATGGACTTCTGGGTTATCTTCAATCCTGTGTTTCCTTATATGAGTCACGATTTATTTTTCAGATAATCTTGAGGCACCACTTGACAACATTTACATATATTGTCCTCCATAATCTTTGCCTTATTTTAGCTTCTTTGTCCATTATTCATGTTTGCAATATTACAGTTGATTACAAGACAAACAGTCAAACCGTGAAAGAGAAAGAAGCAGAGAAACCATACATTTCAACATAAATATCTGGTTTCTACAGGTATGCCCTTCTGCTTATTTTTTTTTTTTTTAAATTTATTGTCTTTTGTATGGTTTCAGTTTATTTCTCGTGTAATTCATAAAACCCCGCTAATTCTTTGATTCTTTAATTTCTTTGTATGGTTTCAATTCAGCTCATCTCTCTCTCTCTCTCTCTCTCTCTATATATATATATATATATATATATATATATAAAATGTATTTGATTGTACGTGTATTTGTCATCTTTGTTGTTTATTTATCCTATATTTGGCCCTATTTTAGCTTAATTTTTGGTCCACATTTATCAGGGATAGAGTAAGCGAGGTTGGAGGTTTATGCAGGCTAAACCTACTTAGATGCATGGTTTGTTCATGGGTTGCCGTTCTTTATGTACATATGTGGATCTGAATTTGCTGTCTTTGCTATTCTAGTCTGGGTTTAAAGATACTTGGTGTACTTTATCAATTTGGTTTTGAGGAAGAAATTGGGAGGGTAATTGTTTTTCTTTGCTGCGTTCGCAATTCTCACAACTATTGTGAAGATGTCGAGTTTTGTGGGTGTTCTTGTTTCTGATCAATGGCTTCAAAGCCAGTTCACTCAGGTTGAACTTCGCAGCCTCAAATCCAAAGTAAGTATGCTCATCCCTTCCTCATAGATTTTGAGTGTGGGAGTGTGTGTTTTCTGAGTTGTTGGGTTCTTGTTGAATTATTTACTCATAATTTGATTTGAAAAGGCTATATAATGGTATTTTTGAGTTTAGATTAATGTGTGAAACGTTTTTTATTTTTTTGGTATAAATAGTATAATGCAGTAAAGAATCAAAATGGGAAAGTTACGGTTGGAGATTTGCCTCCTTTAATGGTAAAGTTAAAGGCATTCGACGAGATGTTTACAGAGAAGGATATTAGGGGGGTCTTGGGTGAGCCAGGTTCTGACATGAGCGATGAGATTGATTTTGAAGCCTTCCTCAAGGTGAGTCTTTGTGTGGCTTATTTCTCATTTACCAAATTCCATGTTTCTTATTAATGTTTGATGATTGTGCGGAAATGACAGTAGAAATAGGATTTAGTAGTCTTTAATTGTTCTCATACGGAGTTAGGGAAGTAATATTTTAATAGACTGCATAAAAATGGGAATTTTGGCTTTAATTTTTCCTGTACTGGAGTCAGAAGGATGGGAGATAACATGTTTGTTAATTGCTTGGAATGGGCAGACATATTTGAATTTGCAAGCTCGAGCTACGGAAAAACTGGGTGGTTCAAAGAACTCTTCATCATTTCTTAAGGCCACCACAACTACCCTTCTTCACACCATTAGTGAATCAGAGAAGGAATCTTATGTCGCTCACATCAACAGCTATCTTGGGGATGACCCATTTCTGAAGAAATATCTTCCTTTAGATCCAACTACAAATGACCTGTTCAATATTGCAAAAGATGGAGTTCTTCTCTGGTACTTAAGCAGGGTCTGCTTGATAATGCTCTACTTTTGTTATGTCTGATATCTAATATTTTATGGCGATGTTGATGTATAGCATGGCTTGATGCAGTAAGCTTATTAATGTTGCTGTGCCCGGCACAATTGATGAGCGCGCTATTAACACCAAAAGGATTCTCAACCCATGGGAGAGGAATGAAAACCACACCCTCTGCCTCAACTCTGCAAAGGCTATTGGCTGCACAGTTGTTAACATCGGCACGCAGGACTTGATTGAAGGAAGAGTATGTTAGGCTAATTCCGCTTCATACTAGTTAAATTGATATATTTTTGTAGTCTGATTTTTTATTTATTTTTAATTTAATTTATTTATTTTGCAGCCTCATCTGGTACTTGGTTTAATTTCTCAAATAATAAAGGTAAGCATCTAAACTTCATCCTTGATAATAATTTGCGCATAACATTTTTTGCTTCTAGAACCAAAAAAGACACCAAGAGAAATGTGTAATCATTATGATAGGGCCTCTGGTTTGATCATTTACTTGTATTTTCATCTTTCTTCTTGCATTAATGTATTAACTTTGGCAATGTCAGATCCAACTGTTAGCGGATCTCAACCTTAAAAAGACACCTCAGCTTGTAGAATTGGTGGAAGACAGCAAGGTAATGAAATGTTAACGGATCATGTTGTTACTTTGAATAAGATTAAGAGCATCAAACATTGCATTTGTCATTTTTTATGTAATTTATAGTGAAATACGAAGAATACTGATTCATTTTGCATTGCTGAATTTTGCAGGATGTTGAGGAGCTTATTAGTTTAGCCCCCGAGAAGATCCTATTAAAATGGATGAATTTCCATCTTAAGAAAGCAGGCTATAAGAAGCCTGTTACAAATTTTTCTTCTGATGTGAAGGTATATAGCAGTCCTTTTGTTATCTAGTAGCAGTGGAATTATGATTTAATTGTTGCATGCTTAATAGTGTATATATATATATGCCTTTTCTTTTTGGGGCCGGGGCTGTGGGGGAGCTGGTGGAGTGCGAAGATAGTTAAATCTTACTTTTGCCCCCTCTCTCCCTTATTAAGCACAAGTAGCTTTTTCCACTAGCAGTGACAATATTGTGTAGTTATTAAATCGCAGCAATATAACTGCCCTCTCATGAAGTGTAATATATATGATTTAATCATCAACCTATTACATTTTGTTCGTGTCTTAAATAATCCAAATTACGTCTGGAAAGCTTCTAAATTTTGTCTCTTACTCTGTGACAAGGTCATATTCTTATACATGTGCAGGATGGAGAGGCTTATGCTTATTTACTTAATGTTCTTGCACCAGAACACTGCAGTCCATCCACATTAGATACTAAGGATCCCAATGAAAGGGCAAAATTGATTCTCGAGCACGCAGAGAAAATGGACTGTAAAAGATACTTGAGTGCAAAAGACATCGTAGAAGGCTCTCCAAATTTGAATCTTGGTTTCGTTGCCCAAATATTCCATCAGAGGTGGGAAAAGAACATTTCTATTTTATTTATTATTTTTTTATATAAATGTGTTGCAGATTTTGTAGAAGATGCTTTGCCTTTTCCTTCTATTTGTTTAGAAGTCGTTGGAATAAGCTGTGGACATATGATAGAAGTTAGTACAATACCTTTTTAAAATGTCTGTAGTCTTATGGGGCTTTACTTTCTTGTCGATGTGTTACCCTTTTGTTATAACTCATGACCTCTGGTAATATATGCTGTTCAGCAACATCAAATCTGTCAATTTTCTTTGTGTGCTTTATGCTGGTTGTAGTTCATTTTTTGATTGAGAAGAAAGAGTGTGGATCTCTCTTGCAGGAGTGGCCTCTCTACGGACAGCAAAAAGATTTCGTTTGCGGAGATGATGACAGATGATGTGCAAATGTCTAGAGAAGAGAGATGCTTCCGACTTTGGATCAACAGTCTTGGAATTATTAGTTATGTCAATAATTTGTTTGAGGATGTCAGAAATGGGTAAGTGATCCCTTAAAAGCAATAGGAGCTACTGTTGTGGCAAAATTCTATAATTTTTTACAAAAAATCTTTTATTCTGATTTAGCAAATAGAATACTTTTTGAACCCACCCTGATATTATTACTATGACTATCAAATACTTCTTCTGAACTTGGCTTATGTGTATTTTTTATGTATGCAGATGGATACTCTTAGAAGTTCTTGACAAGGTTTCTCCAGGATCAGTTAACTGGAAGCAAGCATCAAAGCCTCCCATTAAGATGCCATTTAGAAAAGTGGAGAATTGCAATCAAGTTATAAGAATTGGGAAGCAATTGAAATTTTCCCTGGTGAATGTAGCTGGAAATGATATTGTGCAAGGAAATAAGAAGCTCATTCTTGGTAATGTGCCTGTCTCAAGTAGTCTTTGTATGCATTAATGAAATACAGATGCAGAGGGAGATGCTAATATAAGGTGCACCTGACGCAAAGTTGCGTCAGGTGACCTCCATAGAGCCAGTTATATAACAGATTTTGTTGAAATAAAATCAGTGGTCCAAAGTGCTCAAAATTATTGCATCTGTTTCGGCTTTCCTATGGTAATTGATGAGGTTTAAGGTGCTTCAACTCCTGAAGGACTTGAGATTTCACTCCCAAGGAAAGGAGTGGTCCAAAGTGAAATAAAATCATGCATAAATTAGGATCTGTTGACCCTAAGGTATTTTGTTGAAATAAAATCAGTGGTCCAAAGTGCTCAAAATTGTTGTATCTGTTTCAGCTTTCCTATGGCAATTGATGAGGTTTAACATGCTTCAACTCCTGAAGAACTTGAGATTCCACTCTCAAGGAAAGGAGATCACAGATGCTGATATCCTAAATTGGGCAAACAGAAAAGTGAAGAGCACAGGCAGACCTTCTCAGATAGAGAGTTTCAAGGTTAAACAATGATATTTGTTTATTTATTCATCAACTGTCATATCCTAAATCATGGTTAATTGGTAGTTTTCTAATTTTTGGGACTCTTCTTCAGGATAAGAACCTGTCAAATGGGATATTCTTCCTCGAGCTTCTCAGTGCTGTGGAACCGAGAGTTGTCAATTGGAACCTTGTTACCAAGGGTGAAAGTGGTAGGATTCTTTTGTAGTTATGAAATGATTTCGAAGCGTTAAGCCTTACTTCTGGTTGGACAAGAGAATGGGCTTTGATCATTTTCATTTCAACTTATCTAGAGTGTAAACAGATGCTCTTTTTTTTTTTTCTACCAACTGAAAGAAAAAAATTAAAAGAAGAGAAAAAGAATGCTCCTTTTTTTATTTTTTTCCCCCTTTAAGTGTATTACTATAATAAATAGCCTATTATGAGAAAAACACTAATGAAATTACTATTTTTGTTATTTAAATGATAGATGAGGAAAAGAAGTTGAATGCTACATACATAATTAGTGTTGCAAGAAAGCTTGGATGTTCCGTCTTCTTGTTGCCCGAGGACATTATGGAGGTAAGAATGCAACCCTTTTTTTTTTTTTTTTTGTACATTTGTTTGTTTTGATTATCTATTGTGCAGAGACAAAACTCTAATCTGACTCTTCTCCTTTCTCTCTGTGACTTTGACAAGCTACTGTGATTAATGATATTGAACGTAAAGCTATTTCTATCAGGGAATAACCAAATTATTTGCACGGCCATGATTTTTTTCCATTTTCCGAAATCATAATAATAATAAAAACAACCCCAACTTTTAAGTTTCTCGACAACTGATGGGAATGTGTTCTAAAATTAACAGTAGTGGTTGACCTTGCATCAGCATTCCCATCATGCATCAGTCTTAGAGAGACTGACTTTCGTTATGTTAATGATGAATCCATGTACTTTGGGAAATTGGTGCACTTCTTTAGTTAAACAAACATGATCATTTGAGTTGACTCTCCATTGTGATGTTATGGCCAGGTAAACCAGAAGATGATCCTCACTCTAACAGCCAGCATCATGTACTGGAGTCTGCAGCAACCAGTGGAGGAGCTGGATTCATCTCTGTCCCCTGTTGATACCAGCACTGCTACTACTACTCCTGATGCATCCCCGGCACCTTCAATGGACGGCGAGGATGAAAGCTCCTTAAGTGGTGAAGTCTCAAATTTGACTATCGATGATGCAGCCTCCGATACTACTGTCTCCTCGCAGGTTGAAAATGAGGACTCTGCCGTCAGCTAATGAAGCATAAATTGCAAGTTCTTTTCCTGCACAGGACCCTGCCATCAGGGAAAAAGGAGTGAAAATGTTGTTCTTTGTAGTTAAGTGGGTAAAATCTCAATATTTCACCTTTTAGCAGAAATCAATATGCAACCATTTTAGAAAAATACGAGTGTAATTTCCGGTGAGAAAAGAAAAAGAAAAAGAAAAATAAGAGGAGGAGGAGGAGGAGGAGGAGGTTGTAGAAGCAGTCTTGTAAAATCTGTTACTTTTTTTTAGAAAGAGCTTAGCTTCAATATTTCTTTTTTTCCCTTTATTTTTGTAAGTATATTTTGCTATTTTAGGTGTATTCTTTGGACAATAATTACATGGGTCATGTTCAATAATTTATGTTTGTTTCACCCGTGTTTGAACAAATTTTTGTGTTTTGACCATTCTACTCGATTTTCAGTGGACAAAGGAGGGGGAAGGGGGAAATGACCTCTGCACTTTCAAGTTTCAATTACTAATAGTAACAATTATATAAGGGTAACAATTACATGAGGATATTTTGGTCCAAAAAAAAATATTTATATAATTATCTTTAATATCCAAAAAAAATATTTATGTAATTATCTTTGAAACGAGTTAGTTCATGTAATATTTCAAATATTTCAAAAATTCATGTAATATTTCAAATATTTAGGATTATTGACATAAAATGTCTAATTATAATTATCTTGTCATTCTCTCTCCATTCTATTATTTTCAATTTTTTATACCAATATTTATTTTCTATATAATGTTATTTAAATTATAAGTTAATATTGTATTCACTTTATTGGTAGGATGATATAAAATTTATATAAAGGCAAGATGTGACCGGTTAAGATATGAGGAGATTTTTAAAAAGTTGATGCGATAGTTAATTGATGTTGTGTTTTTTCATGGAAATTTGAGATTCTTCGTAAAGTTGGGATTTAGTTGTAAGTTGAGAATTCCTGCATAAATATGGAGATTCTATTAATTTTGGGACTTGGGATTATAGTTTAATATAGAAATTATGTGCATAATTGAGGATTATTTATAAATTTTAAACAGAAAATTAAATTTTTTGACAGTTGGATTGATAGTAACGTAATTATCAGTAGTATCTAAGGGCATTTTAGTAGATAAAATTGACATGAATATTTTTGAATGATATTTGTTCAAAAATTTAGATTTATTAGCGTAAATTATCTTAAATAATATAAATAAAAAATTATTAAATTTTATCAAAATTTAATGTATATTATAATTGAAAACTACAAGTGCAAACTGTAAAGTATAAATTTGTAGTAGTTGATGAGGTAAAAAATAAATTTTCCAATTATTTTTTTGGATAGAAAATCATCAGCGGTTATATTGCGCCGGTTCTGCTCGATTATACTCTCTTTCTCTCTCTATACTGGTATATGCATAACACCCACATAGCCTTAGAGTGAAAAATCAAAGCGTTGATGGGTCTCGGGCCTGGTTAATTAATTATTTGCCGCAGGCGGTTTTTTCGGTTCATCTTCCGATCAGGCAAATCCTTCTTTACTGCTTTAATTTTTCCTTATTTTTAATCTGTTATTGAAACCCTATCCCTTTGTTCGGTTGCTGAGAAAACCTGATAGAAGACAAGGAAATGCATTTTATGTTTTTTTGTTTTTGTTTTGTGTGAGTTTTGAATAAACGAAGAACGTAATGTACCTATGCCGATGAAGGTTTTTGTTCTTTCCATTTCCCTGTCTATTTTTCTACGCTTTCTGAGCAAACAAACTGGTGTTTCAATACATTCGGATTATTTGTTATCGAAACCCTAGCCCTCCGTTTGGTTGCTGAGAAGAGCCGGGTAAAGACAGGGAAATGGAAAATTGGGTATTTTTTTTCGCCGATATAGCTCTGGGAAAATGAAGAGTTTTTGTTTTATTGGGTCTCAAATGATTGAAAATTTGGGTATATATATATTTCTTTTTCTTTTTTATTTTAACTAAGTGTTTGTACTTGTGTGTAGTGTGTGTCTGTGTAAAACCCTAGAATGTTTCTTATACTCAGCAACAAACCAAATATTTTACATATACTCGGACTCTCTGTGAGTAAAACCCAAGAATTTCAACAAGACATTGTAGTTCTCCTGGAAAGGATGATTCATTGTTTCTTATGATGGGAACAAATCTTTTTTCCGTTGAATAGTGTTATAACACATCAAAAATTAGGTTATGCAGGGATGCTTTTTGATGAAAATTGCCACGTTATTCCATATTATTCCATGTTTTTATTTATTTTTTAACATCTTTTTTTAAACCATATACTGGCCCTAAATATATGTCATTCCATGATGTAGAAATTGGCTGACCACACTGTCTTTACAAGGTATATGATGTTGTAAATTCATTGGAATTGGTACCACAGCTTTTTATTTTGGTCACTGGAAATTGAGGAAATTCATCTAAGATTTGTTTTATTTTCCTTCACTCTCTTGACAATCAAACGGGAGCATTCAGGAAAATAGGAGACATCACCACAATTCATGATATAGAACAGATATTGGTTTTCCTTCTCAAAGTGGGATATATATATATATATATATATATATATAATACCACGCAATAGACCGATTCAATTTTCACAGGATGTCCAAACATGCCCTTGTTTCTTGTGTTCCGTTTAATGTCGTCTTTTTGAATTCATTTTCTATTTGTTTGGCCATCCTAAATTAGTAAAGGATCTTCTTGGTGGTTGGTGATGAGAGGGTGGGGTAAGAGAACTATTTGAGAGGTGGCATACTGGCATCTATCTGCCTTTTTGTGTGTATCAAATAAAGAATTGAAGGATCTTTGTTAATGAGGACATGCCTATTGTAAAGCTTAAAGTTGTCCTCATTCAGTCTATTTCCTTTGGAGTACCTCCTCCATCTCAATAGGGAGGTCTCCTTTCTTGATTTTTTTATAATTTTTTTCCCTTGTATACATACGTCCTGTGTGGTAGGCTTGTGCCATTTTTTTTTCCCCCTTCCTTGGTTTCCAGCAAAATTTTCATTCATGATTTGCCTTTTTCTGTTGTGTCTTTTTAGGTTGTAAGTGTGCGACTTAAGAAGTAGAGGATGGAATCTTCAGATGACGAGGGTGAGACTGTGCCGCAGGTTGTTTCAAATTACTATTTTGTAGATGAAAATAATGAACCCATATCATTTGTTGAGTTGCCAATTCAATGGAGTGAGGGTGAGAGCACGAATGGCAAGAAAAAACAGATATTCTTGCATGGGACTGTCGATAATGGGCTTCAGAAGTTATATAAACAAGTCACAGCATGGAAGTTTGATCTTTCAGATGCAAAGCCTGAGATATCAGTGCTTACCAAGGAAAATAACTGGATCGAGCTTCAAAAGCCAAGGAAGAGCTTCGAGGACATTATTAGAACAATCTTGATTACAGTTCACTGCCTTCACTTTTTGAGAAAGAATCCAGAAGTGTCTGGTTCCTCTGGGAAATCTTTGTGGGATCACTTGGCTAAAGTTTTCAGGTTTTTGCATTGACATCTCAACCTTTCAACCTTCTGTTTCATTTATCTTTTAAGTTCTAATTTTGAATGTTTTATTCAATTTGAAGCTTGTATGAAGTCAGGCCTTCAGAAAATGACCTGGCAGATCATATCCCTTTAATTAGTGAAGCTGTTAGAAGGGAGGAAAGCTTAACAAAATCTGAGGTTTGTATTACTTTCTTCTGACTCTGTAATGTAATTTTACCTGTCTCTGAATTTTTTATCCTATTATTATTATTATTATTTATTTATTTATTTTTTTTTTGGGGGGGG
>JAESVK010001228.1:198654-216206 GCA_017140935.1 Hamamelis virginiana
AGATAATTGTTTTTTGAAATGTAATTTTACCTGTTTCTGTTGTTATTATCGTTTCATGATCTACTCACTCTTTTATGTTGGAGGATTTATGAACTCCTCGAGCCAACTTTTGCTTGAAATCCAAAAGCATCTCTTTTTAAAGTTATAAATGTGTTTGGTTAAGGAGGCTATTTGTCTATTATATTTATATTTTTCTATAATGACAATGTATGGTTTGAACAGTTTTTACTTTCATATATCGAGGAGAAGCCCAGGAAGAGGAAAGCATTTGATGAGGTCAAACTATCCTGCTTGCCAGTTTACCTTTTTTTGATCATTTTTCCCTTTTAAGTTTTTATTTATTTCTCCCTTTAACCTTTTTTCTTCTTTCAATATATATATATATATATATATATTTTGAGCTAACACGCTCATTGTTTCAGCAGGTTGTGCAAAACACAGCAATGTCTAGGTTTATAGTCGACGATACAGATGATGATATCATTGATGACACTGAAGAAGATGGGTCTGATGAAGAGGGGGACATGTATGATTCTGTTTGTGCGTTTTGTGATAATGGCGGTGAACTTTTATGGTATGTATATTTTGGTTATTGTTGTACTTTTTCACTGCTCTTATTATCTTTTACTTCTATTTGTGTTGCATATCATCTAGTATCCTCAGAAGGTACATGAGTTGTTCAAGTTTCATTTCACCGTTGTTGATGTTGTGGTTTTTGTCGATATCATAATCATCATATCGGCACAATTATTATCATTACTGTTGCTGTTGCTGTTTCTGCTATTGTTGTCATTACTATCGTAAATGTCATTTTTATTCTTGTGCAACTGTGTTGTTCTTACCATTGTGTTTACCTTCAATATCATTTCCTGGTGCAGAGCACTATCATGAGAGTGTGATGATTATTGTATGTTATACGTAACTTTAACATACTCTTTTTGATAGAGAAAACAACTTTCATGCAAAAGAGATGAATTCTACATGAATTGTATGCCAAAAAGTACAGAGTTTTATGAAATTACCAACTCCAAGGGAAGTCATAGAATGAAAACTCTCTGTTATTTTTATGTTTTGATTCGAGACTTCAGAAGAGGAAAATAAAATGAGTTTTCTGAAATGTGTTCTGAGGGTGGTTTGGTTTGGCACACCATGACTTAGATTATTGCACTCATATGTTGTTAAAACTTGTTGGTTTTGAGCTGGTTTTATTCGTGTATAAGGTAATGCCTGCCGAGTATAATAACACTTTCTTGTGTTTTATTACATTCCCAAATTGTGAGTGGCTGCCTGAATGTTGTATTGAATTAATATGGTGTACCACCTTTATATGCCTTGCACACTTCTATCAAGCTTGGACAAATCTTGTGATATATGTGAAAGATGTGCCTTTTATCTCTTATTCTCTTTTTACCTTTTTTGTTTTTGTTTTTGTTTTCAATATCGGGTAAGGTCTATGAGCATGGTTTGTTATTTTATTGTCTTTGCATCATTTTATTAACTTAATTTTTTAAAATTTATATATGGTATGATTTGTGACTAATACAGTTGTGAAGGGAGGTGCATGAGATCGTTTCATGCAACCGTCGAAGCTGGTTCTGAATCATTGTGTGAATCTCTTGGCCTTACTGATGATCAAGTCGAAGTATGCTATCCTTTCATATTTACTTTATATGTTTTTGCCTGTTCCACTCATTTCTTACTGTTTATATATTTTTAGCATCTTTTGATTTATTTCCCTTTTGAGCAGGCAATTCAGAATTTTTTATGCAAAAATTGTCAATATCAGCAGCACCAGTGCTTTTCTTGTGGGAAGTTAGGTTCTTCTGATAGATCTTCAGGCATGGCTGAGGTATGAATCTGCTTGGCAAAATTTTGAAACACATTTTAATTGTTGATTTCTACTTTTTTTATTAACCTTATCTACAAAAATGCCAATTGATTATCATCTTATTGGTAATGAGTTTTAAGGACCAAATCAGAAAAGGTTAATGGGTGTTAATATCTCTCTTTTACATGTCTTTAAATCGGTTGCTCTTGTGATCCATCATATTAGCTATCACTTTAGATGGATTTTTAGTGAATCTTCAATTTTACTTGGAAACCTAAAACCTTGCTCTGCTGCTTCTGAGAAACCTAAGACCTTGGTGTTTGACATTAGGAAACCTTGCATTATAAAGCATTCTTAAAGTTACCTCTACCCCTCTCATTTTTTTCCCCAGTTATTTTTTATTGTACTGCTGATTATGTAAATAAACCCTGCTGTTCTCGTTTTCAAACCCTTTCCTCTTAATTAGTTGAATCTTTCACTGCGAAAGTCAATTATCTGCTGGAAATGTTTTAAATTGTATGGTGTTTTCATACTGGAAACTCTGTACCCTTGTTTAACATTCTAGGCAGTTAGGATTTAGTCAAAAGATCGCTGCTCATAATTCTTGGACTTTGATGCTTGCTGCATGTGATGATTCATTTTGTTTTCGATGACATGTTTTTGTTTTACTTTGGTAGTTGCATTTTTATTAGATTGTATTTGCAATCGCTGTTGCAATCAAAATTCAGTTTAACTTTGGATGTAAGGCTCCATTTTAATAGATTTCTTTGAGATAAGCACTTTTAATTGCTAATTCCCCCCCCTCATAAAATGCTTTCCAGGTCTTTTCCTGTGTTTCTGCAACCTGCGGACGTTTTTATCATCCACAATGTGTTGCGAAACTGGTTCACCGAGATAATGAAGCTGCAGCAGAAGAGCTTCAGAAAAAAATTGCTGTGGGGGAATCTTTTATTTGTCCCATCCATAAATGTTATGTCTGTAAACAAGGAGAAAATAAGAAGGATCCGGATTTGCAGTTTGCAGTGTGCAGACGTTGTCCAAAGTCGTACCACAGGAAATGTTTGCCTAGGTGCTCAATAATTGTTTCTGCATTTTATATTTTCTTTTTCAGTGTAACCTTAAAATATTATGGTCTTTAACTCAGTTTTTAGTGTCTGGATGGTTAATGCATGAATTACCTTTTGCTAGGAAGATTGCTTTTGAATATTTGGAGGATGAAGGTATCATACAGAGGGCATGGGATGGTCTATTGCCCAATCGTATTTTGATTTATTGCTTGTAAGTGTCTTTATGTGAGTTTTTTTCTTGGTTTTATCATCAGCAACTTTCAAATTATTTATTGCCTATTATTTTGAGCAGAAAACATGAGATCCTTGATGAACTTGGGACTCCAATAAGAAAACACATAAAATTCCCTGATGTTGAAAAGAAGAAAAATTCAGCATCTGAGTTGCTCTCAGGCAGAGAGAAGGGCATGTCGAAGAAAAGGAGTCTGGCCTCAGAAGACTCTCCTCGGGAAAGAACTGCTGTGAGAGCACCTAAACAGTTTGGCAAATTGTCTTCTGCTTTGAAAGAGGGTGATTCTTTAAAAAAAGCTAAGAGGACTTTTGGATCAGATCCCTTGATAAAATCAAACGTAACAGATGCCTCCAGGAAGTCTTTGAGGGACAATAAGTCTGTCTCAGTGAAAACTGACAATTCCTCTGCTGCTGATGAAGACAACACCTCTTTGGGGGAGAGGTTGTTTGCCTTGATGAGCAAGGGGTCCGAGTTAGGTAAGCCAAGGAAGCAAGATACACATGATAGTGATCTTGAACATTCGACAGTTGAGCCTCCAATGAACAAATTGAACAGTTCACAGCATCAATTGGATGCTGATTCGGAGAGGAGGTGAAACTTCTCCTTCCATTACTATATGGTTACAGCTTTTGTTCTCTCCCTCTCTCTCTCTCTCTCTCTCTCTCTCTTATTTTTGAGGATGTATAAAAATGTATCTATTCAGTTGCATACTACTATATTTGAAGTTTTAGTGCATATATGCTTATGTTTATCTCTTGTTACGTAGAATATTGGCTTTGATGAAAGAATCCACATCTTCAATAACTTTGGAAAAGATCATTCAAAAACACAAAGTTCCATCTACTCATGCTTACTCGGCAAAAAATGTTGTCGACAAGGCCATTACGCAAGGAAAGGTGGAAGGTGCTGTTGAGGTATATTTGATGATGAATTTCAAGTGTAAATGATTATGCTTTTTTTGTTTTTTTGTTTTTTTCAGAAGAATTTATTCATTTATCTTCTATATACATGCAGGGTATTCGAACAGCTTTGCAGAAGCTAGAAGCTGGATGTAGTATTGAAGACGCAAAAGCTGTTTGTGATCCAGATGTTCTGCACCACATAGTTAGGTGGAAGGTGATTACCCATTCTCAATCCAATTATTCTGGAGGTCATTCTGTTAAGATTTATTTATTGGCTTTTCTCTTGTTAGTGTAACATGAAGCACTATTTATTTGTTGTCCTTACACTTTTTGATACGTTCATTGCTTATGTAACAAGGTAAGCTTGGGACTGGTGGCCCAAACCCTGCTTGACTGTATGGGGACAATCTACCATTAACATGCCCTAGGTCAGGCATACTTGTGAGTAACTGTATCAGAAATATTTTTTTCTGGGCCTAATCCAATGGTGTGTCCTAGCGGCAACTGAAGGTGTTGTTTAGAACCTGTGGTTTATGTCTAAAGCTCATTCAAGATGCAAGATGTGTGACATACCTTGAGTACATTAAAAAAAATAGAGAAAAGAAAAGAGAAAGGAAAAAAGGAAGTCTAAATAGTCAATGCCTGAACTGTTCATTAATGTTTGGCAGCATTACAATTATTTGACCTCTTTTCTTTTCTTTTCCATTTTTTTTTGTTTGTTTAAAATTTCATACAGGCCAGTGTTGTTTTCAGAAATTTCTGCGTTGACTTCTTGTTGCTTACCCCGAAAAAAAGAGAACTTATTTTTACTAGGCCACCATTGTCATTTAAGTAATTAAGTCCAATAATAATGAAAATAGTAAGTCTTAGCAGCAACAAAACAAGCATGCTAGAATTGACAATAATGGCAGTTTTTTAATAAATGGAATTTTGATAATGATTAAGTGAAGAATATGATGATGATTTTGAAGATGATAACTAAACTATGTGGATGACAATTGTGATAGTTGTAATGATGATTATAATTTGGTGGAATTGGTGGAAATGATGTCATGGTGGTAAAGATAAGGTGGTTGTGTTTGCAATAGTCCTATTTCGTGACAGTTATCTGAGTAATTGTCATGGTAAGAGAGATTTTGTCTTTGGTTTTTTTTCTTTACACACACACACACACACACACTAATTTGGTTTTGAAAAGTTAGTTAAATAGGCTTTTTTTTTTTTTTTCACTATTTTTTTCTTTTTAAAATTCTTTTTGGGGAATATGCTGGCGGGCGCAAGATTTCTGCATTTCAGTCCATTTGAATGTAGGTTATTAGTTTTGTTGCATGGTTGCATCCATATTTTATTGACATTTGGTGGTTCAAATAATGAAGGCTACTTTATTAGCATGTTTTCATGATGTTATTTATTCATATTGCTGCAGAACAAGCTCAAAGTTTATCTTGCACCTTTCCTCCATGGCATGCGCTATACATCTTTTGGTCGGCATTTTACAAAAGTTGACAAACTAGAAAAGGTAAATTAAAAGATCGTGAGTGCTACTTTATTTGAATCATTTTTGCTAAGCTTTGAAACAAAATTCTAGGTTTCTATTGGAAGTTTCTTAATTGTCTCGAAAGTTTCTTACTTTCCAAATAACTCAAAAGAGCTTGAAAGGAATTGTCCTTCAGTGTTTTTCCCCCCTTAAGTCCAAGTGTTTGAACACCACTAGTCAATGCCCTCCATTACTTTAGAAGCCTTGAAGGTTTTAAAATGCTGCTTTTTACCAAGTCACGCTCTTGCCATCCCTTGTCCAGAAATTGATTCTTTTGTGAAAATTACTGTAATAACTCCTGATGGCTTTCCACAGGTCCATTCCATGGGAATCATCAGCTCCTTTTCAAGTCCATTCCCCACTCTGAACCCCGCTTTGAAAGCCATCTTTCCACACAATCACCTTCCTCCAGAGAGCACTCCTTTCTAAAGTAAACTTTCATAGCCATTTAGCCAAAAGGGCTTCATTAAACACACAGATTGATATAATACCTGCACGCACTCCCTTCATCCTTCAATAACTGTTACCGCAACAGATCCCAATCAACAAGATGGTACTTGAACCCTCATTAACACCTGCCCTAAGGAAATTCCCTGAAGCTTCTCCAATCTTCTAGCGAATGAGGATGGGATTTTAAAAAAGATAAAATATGTTGGAATGCTAGCAAGAGTACTTTTATTAAAGTGAGCTTACTCCCTTTGGATAAATACAACTTCCATTCAGCAAGCCTTCTTTCAACCTTGCATTTAAGGTATGTCTCCAAAAGGAGGGGATTATCAACTTCACCAATCGGAATCAATTCACTTTTACTGAAATTGATCCTTAAGCCTACTATTGCCTCAAAGCACATAAGCATAACTCTCAACCCGAGCTGATAAACCTTGGCCTCACAAAATATGATTGCATTGTTTGCATCAACCTCAAAGATCGATCCTCCTTGCATTGCTTTGTCCATCAACCTTGAAAAAGCTTTCATCACAAAAATGGAAATAAAGGGGGAAAGCGGGTCACCTTGTCTCAATCCTATCAAACTTCTAAACAAACTAGAGGGGGCTACCATTAAGCATAATGGAGAAGGATGCTATAGAGATACACACATGAATCCACTTACACCATCTATCCCCGAATCCCATCCTGCAGAGAATATACAAGAGAAAACTTCAACTAACATGTTCATAGGCTTTTTTCGTGTCCAACTTGTAAACCGCACCGGAGCTTTTTATGTGAATTCTTGAATCCATACACTCATTGGCAATCAAACAAGCATCCAAGATTTGTCTACCTTGCACAAAAGCATTTTTATTGCAAGAGATGATAACTCCACCCCCACCACTTCTTTCTAACTTGTTCGTCAAAACCTTCGCAACAATCAGAAGGGTCCCCCACACCCCCACCCCCACCCCCACCCCCACCCCCCACCCCCCACCAAGCTAATTGGTCTAAAATCGTCTAGTAACCCCACCTGCAGTTGTAGGGATCGAAGAGATATAGATGGCATTTAAACTCTTCTCAAACAAACACTGATCATGGAACTCTTGGAAGACATTCATCAAAGCCTCTTTCACTACTACCTAACAAGGTTGACAAACACTTGGAACTCTTGGGAGAATGTTTCTCTTAGTATATATGATCTTTTGAATACATATTATTGCCATTATTATCATTGGATTTGCAGTTTGTACTACTTCTGTACAAAAGTTATTGTGGTAAGTACTTAAATGAAGCTTTTGGGGATGCTAAAAGCAAAATTTCCAATGTGCAGATTGTTGATAAGCTCCATTGGTATGTGCAAAATGGAGACACGGTAACTCCTTATTTCTCTTTTATCTTTTTGACAGTTAACGTCTAGATATGTGTTAAGCTACAATTTTTATTTCAATTGTTTTGATTTGAAGGTTGTCATGAGATGAAACTCTCTCTCTCTCTCTCTCTCTCTCTCTCTTAATTTTTGATAAGTTAAAATTTATTTAAGAAGAACAAGGGCTTTAGGCCAGTATGCAGAAAGTATACTTATAATGAAAATGAACTTCACACCTAGTTACGACAGTCCAAAAAACAAAAAGAGAAAAATGAAACAGAAAAGGAGCTCTATTTTCAATTTTAGAGACTCCAAACCATAGAAATGGTATCATGATAAGTTTTTTAGTCTTGACAATGAAAAGTTCTCTGAATTTAAAAAAATTCTTTTATTTCTTTCCTTCCACACTATTAACGTTAAGAGGAATTTAATGCCAAATAACCTTTCTTGTTCTCTCCTCCTTTAAACCACCAACCTCCTACAAGGTTGTTCATTGAACTTGGTAACACCCAATTAACCAACACTAACAAAATAGAAGATCCAAAGATCTTTTGTGAAAGAACATTGAATAAAACAATTATCCCTTGTTCCCTCTTGTTTGCACAAAATGCACTTATTTAACAAAATTTGTCTTTGAAAGCCATCCACACACAAAAATCCACCTTTGATGGGTCACAAGTCTCCCAAGCCCATTTGGGTGGGAAAGTTATATCTCTTATGCTTCCAAGTGTTCCTAAAAAATAATCGAATGAGTTAACCAAAAAGATTCCATCAACATTAGATATTCAAGGTAACACGTGTTCTTTATCTCTCGTAGTTATCAGAACCCTCTCGGCCCGGCAAGTCGAACCAGTGACTCGGGCCCTTGACCAGACTGGGTTTTGGCTTGGACTGTTTAAAGAGAAAATACTGAACTAACCCGCTTTGAACCGGTGTAAATCTAAGCAAACCGGCTGGTTAGATTGTTTTAACCGGTTACACAATAATTCAAAATGCAAGACACGGATTGTGCATGTTGTGGGACTCGAACAACAAACCTCATATAATGAAGCTCAAAGAAACTTTCTACCACTAGGCTACATGTTCCTTCTTGTTACTAGCTTACAATAAATAATACTCAATCCTATTTCATTCACATACTTATAAACTCCTTAAATATATTTAAAACCATATATATTTCTTAATCAAGTGGTTCGACCTTTGACCTAGTGGTTTGACTAGTGACCTACTGCTTCGACTGGGCCGGGTCTAATAACTATGCTATCTCTAGACAAAGAGAACCCATGAAGCTTATTCAAGAGAATGTCCATACTTTTCAATTCCTAATATTGAAAACTCCCAGCAAAATTCAGATTCTAGTTCAAACCTTGATCCACCTAAACCATATAATCACTTACCCATACTTCCAAAGACCCACACCATAGCTTCCCTTTACCTTCATAGTTCACCATAGCTTCCACAACTATTTCCCAAGTAAAGCAGGTTGCCAAAGCTGAGGGGCCCTAAAGTCAAGCCCCCAAGCTCCTTAGGCATGCAAACTCTCTCCCAATCAACTAAGTGGAACTTGAACTCCTCCCCTACTTTGCCCATGAGAAATTCTCTCATTTTTTTTTTCTATTCTTTTGGCCACCAACATTAGAATTTTGAGGAGAGATAAGAAATAGGTCTGAATGCTCTTAAAGGTACTTATGATTAAAGTCACCTTCTCCACCTTCTCAACCATTCCATCCTAAATCCTTTTACATTTGAAAGGAGCACCAAGAGGTCGACCAAGTTAAGAAGATGCGAGAGCCCCTACTTTATAACGAAGGTTCGTCGCATGACCGTTGCAAGACCATAAGCATCTTCCATACTGCCCATTGGGATCATTTCACATTTATTCAAATTGATATTCAATCTAGCAGCTTCTACCAAAAAAAAGATAAAGATATTCAATCTAGCAACTGCTTCAAAGCAAAGAAGAAACAGTATCAAACTCTGAATTTGCTCTTCCCATCACAAAAGATCAAAGTGTCATTAGCATAAAGCCTAGACTAGCCTCCATCAATAAAATAAAGAGAAGGGGAGACAGCGAGTTTCCTGGTCTCATACCTCTTGAACTTCTAAAATAGCCACACAGAGAACCATTTATTGAAGTAGAAAATGCACTCTCCACTTTTCCCCAAAATCCATTGATCTTAGCATATAAAGAAGAAACTTTTAATTTACACAACTGTAGGCTTTTTCCATGTCCAATTTACGCGGCACTCCCAGCCACTTCAACTTTAATTTTTTCATTGGTAAGAGTACCACATCATATGCTTACCTTTGACAAAATCATTTTTGAAAAGAAGAGACAACATCCCCAAGCACTCATCTAAGTCTTATATCCAACATTTGTGCAATAAGCTTGTAAGTACTTCACATGAGACCAATGGGTCTATTGTCTCTGACATCTCCCCCCACCCACCCACCCACCACCCCCAAAAAAAATAAAAATAAAAATAAAAATAAAAAATAAAAGAAAGAAAAACTCTCCTTTTTTAAAGAATCAAGGAGACAAAAGTAGCACTTGACAGATTGTCATTTGTTACCAAGACAAGAATTAAAAAAAAAAGTCTTTTCCGATTTGATTATTATAATTCTGAATGTGGAGTACGTGATTATGAAGTGTTCCCCTTAACAGATTGTCGACTTCTGTTGTGGTGCTAATGACTTCAGTTGCTTAATGAAGAGAAAGCTTGAAGTGACAGGGAAGAAGTGCTCATACAAAAACTATGATGTTATTCAACCAAAGGTAGTCTTTGCTTTCCTAAATATATGTTTTTCGCATATTGATTAACAATCTCATTAGTGTTTTTAGCTTACTGAGTAAATGCTTTTCCATTGTTTCACTGAAAAGAAAGGTAAAAAGAAAACAAACATGTGGTCAGCAGTCAGTTACTATAAAATGGTTGATGTTCCATGTTATAAATTCCAAATATGTAGTGGTAAATTTTTCTCATGCCGGAGCTGCATTCCCATCTTCTGAAACCTGCAATCTGGGCCTGTAAACTTAGGAGGGTTTGGCTCCTCGGATGAATTCTCTCCACTGTGTCCAGTGACTAATATAATATCCTGACATAATTTTATTCTTTTTATTTTTTATTTTTTATTTTTTTTTTGCGCTTCTCTAACGTTAATGGAATAAGATGTACACATTGGGCATTTGGTTTCAGTTTTGGTTCTTGGTTTATTCCATGATCATTCGGTGATGATTGCTTTGTTAAATCATTATGGTCAGCTTTGTAATATTGATCACTATTGTGGTAGGTCATTCCAAGTTGTGCTCCGTTTGTGCACGCATTCCTGTATTTGTGTATAACGTTATGAGGGTGCTTGCCTGCTCTTTTTTGCAGAATGATTTTAACTTTGAGAAAAGGGATTGGATGGGGGTTAAACCCAAGGAACTGCCAACAGGATCTCAATTGGTAAGCAATGAAGCTTGTTTTCATATAATGAGCAGAATGTTTTGATTCATGAGGCCTATCGGCCAATGCATCACCATTTACATATTTTTGCTTCTTGAGTAGATCATGGGGCTAAATCCTCCTTTTGGAGTCAAAGCATCTTTGGCAAACTTGTTCATCGATAAAGCTCTTGAGTTTAACCCAAAACTCCTAATTCTTATTGTTCCACCAGAAACGGAGAGGTAGTGACCTGCAGCTCTCTCTCTCTCTTTCTCTCTCTCTCTCTCTCACATTTGTTTGCCCTTCACCAGGTTAGATAAAAAGAAATCACCTTATGATCTGATTTGGGAGGATGACGAGTTACTCTCAGGGAAGGTAAAATAAGAGGTTTTAGGCAGTTCCCTCGTGGTTGAATCTGAAATATTTTTATTATATTGCGTGTGTTTTTGGTGGCTTATACTGGTGCCTTCTCTTTCAGTCGTTTTATCTACCTGGATCTGTTGATGTGAATGACCAACAAATGGAGCAATGGAATAAGACCCCACCACCACTCTATCTTTGGAGCCGCCCTGATTGGACCGCTAGACACACAGCCTTAGCTCAAAAGCGTGGCCACTTACCTGGGCAACGACAAGAGTCACATTTGGAAGAAAGTCTCCATGAAACACAGGTTCCTGACCACGGTGATGTTCCCATGCTGATAGATGAGCATCCTGTGCAAACTGATGAGCCAGAACACAAAAGAAGAGCTATTGTGACCGAAGGTCTTAAAGCAATCTCTCCTCGCAACAACAATGGTGACAAAAATGGCCATGGGAAGAATCCATCCAGAGCGAATAATTCAAAGCAGAAGAGGCGTGGTAAGGGACGGCAAGGAAGAGGACCTGATAAGGTATCATCAGAACAAAAACAGAATGGTGGAAGGCCATTCGTGAATGAGGTGTACAGGGGAATGCCTCTCCAATCTCCACCTATTGTAAATGATGACAGATCCTCAATGGAGAGTCATCCATCCAACTCCCATGGGATGCTCTCACATATGGAGGTTGGCGGGGATGGTTACCGGCATTTCCAGCCCAGCATTTCTGGATCGGGTTTGCACTTTGGAACAGGATACGGTGTTACCCAGCCCAGCAATCCTGATGACATGGCAAGAAGGTATAGCTTAAACACTGAGCAGCCTGATGACGTGGCAAGGAGGTATAGCCTGAACACTGAGCAGCCTTATTCAACTGGGACCCACAGATGGTCAGGTGGTGCAAGTCCAAGTCCTGGTCCTAATAGTCTTGGGTATAATAGACCTTATATCAGTGAGATGGAGAAGTATGGGATGGATTCTGACATACGGTCACAGATCCAACGTTATGGGCGACGAGATCCTGATCCTTCAACTCAAAGAAGCAGCTATTTAGCGAGTCATGATCCTGGGTTAGGTCATGTGAGTCCATTGTCATCCACCTACGTGCATCTTGGTTCGGCAGCTGATGCATCTTACAGTAGGATGAACACATCAACAATGCAGCGATATGCACCCCGACTGGATGAATTAAACCCGACAAGGACAAATACTTCAGGATCCGATCCACCCATGGGGAGTAGAAACGGCTTGTATGATTCTCGAGGACCCCAGCCCAGACACCGAGCTAACTTGATGGGCTTTGCTCCTGGCCCTCATCACGACTCCTCGCACCAGAGCTCTTCAGGTTGGCTTAACGAATAAATAGGTAGACATTTATCTTTTGGACGTTCTTTCTTTGTTAAATAACAATGCAGTAGGATGTTTGGCTGAATGTTTTGCCGCTACTTAGAGCTTATAGAGATTACTGCAATGTAGCTTTGCACACTCATTTCCACAACAGAAGTTACAAGATTCAGATTATATTGTTCAAAATGTATTTACCAAGTTGCTTCTACTTTTTCCAAATGAATTGTTTCAGTTTTGTAAGATTTTGTTTGGATCTTGGAAAGAGTATGGAGGAAAGGAAAATTTTAGAAATTGGATCGAAATGGATTCCTCTCCAAACCATTAAAATTTTTGTTTCTTTTCCTTTATCATTGGTTTTGGCCTTTTGGGGAGATCCAAACAAAGGCCGGTGTTGTTATAGTTTGACAGATGGCTCCATCGCGGAAATCACAGAGCACTAAAACCCTAATTTTGGATCGTGTTCCAAGAAGGCCAGATGCACACACCCTTGTGACCCTTGTCTTCACTATCTGTGCCAATATATGCCTTTATAACACATCCTGCAATTGTGATTAT
Organism: Hamamelis virginiana; assembly: GCA_017140935.1. NCBI lineage: Eukaryota > Viridiplantae > Streptophyta > Magnoliopsida > Saxifragales > Hamamelidaceae > Hamamelis > Hamamelis virginiana. The sequence goes on from JAESVK010001228.1 coordinate 211,707, forward strand.
CCAATTAAGATTAATAACAAATTAACACAGATCTCATTCCCTCTTCCATATCCGAATTATTGGGTTTGGATCTGAATCCCCATCCATTGACAAGCCTCCTTCAGAATACAAGAGAGAAGGGAAGACTTGACCCTTTTACTCATAGTTGATTTTAGAAGAGTTGAGATTTAACGTAATTTAATTTTCAGTATTCATCTCTTATGTATTGAAAGTGGAGATCGAATAAGGTAAGGGAACAAGAATGATGTGCTCCACCATTATTTCTTTCCTTGAAATAGTTGGACATATTATTATAAGCATAAAGATGTCCATCTGGGGAATATATATCACTATTTTAAAATTTTCTCCTCCTTTTCTGCCTCTTCTTTTAAGGGGAATTGCGTCTCCATTAGCCATGTGGATCTTTGCAGGACTCTTTCATTGTCACCCACCCTTGGCCACACCTCTTAGGATGCGTTTGGTTCGTGTGAGTGAAATCTCATTGCTGGGAAACCATTTTCCAAGAGAATAAAAAATTTCCTATTGAAATCATAATTTCAAACCCTAACTCGACAAATCTAAAATCATAATTTCTATCAAACTAGAAGAGGAAATTGAAAATGAAGAAGACTACAATGGTGGCTGCCAAACCCAAAATAGAAGAAGAATAAGGAGAAGAAAAAAAAAGCGGATGAAGTTGACAACAATGGTGTTGCCGCTCCGCCGCAGCTGCTATGAAGACGACTTATTCTTCTTCATCATTTGCTGTTGCGTAAAATTGCTGCTATGAAGACAACAATCCTCCCCTTCTTTGTTGTTGCGTTTAACCCCAATGTGGCTGCCATGGTGTGAGAATTGAGTAGGGTTTCAAGTGTGTCATATGAATGAGTAGGACTCAAATGGAATTAGAAATTAGATCTTTTTCAAAAAGGGCACACTTGTCATTTTCTTTATTATAATACCCAATCCCGGGAATCAGACGCGAAACCCACGTGGCTGGCTGCATTCATATTACCCCATTTGGGGGAATCTCATGCCGACGGGAATCGAGTATTCCTGGTAGTGTGTGCGTCCAAACATCGGAAATGGTAATCACACCACTGATTCCGCCCTACCAAACGGGTTAATATTATGTTAGAGCATCTCCAATGCAAAAGTTAAATTTGGCATCCCAAAAAGCACTAGTTGATGCCAAATTCTAAGCCCATTTGGCACTTTGGGATGCCAAATTTGACTTTTTTGGCATTTCTTGATGCCAAAAAGCGAAATTTAGCATCCCAAAGTGTCAAATGAGCTTAGAATTTGACATCAACTAGTGCTTTTTGGGATGCCAAATTTAGCTTTTGCATTGGAGATGCACTAATAACAATAGAAGAGATAGTATTCCTCCCCACCCACCACACAAACGCACAGGTAGAGAGAGAGAGAGAGAGAGAGAGAGAGAGAGATGGATGAAGAGATACAGAGCTTCATCAAGGTATGGATCACAGCCATTACATCTCTATGTTACTGTTACTATGTAGTAGCATCCATTCCAAGAGGCATGATCAGGCTCTTCTCTCTCCTCCCCATCTTCTACCTCTTCACCATTCTCCCATTGAATCTCTCCTCCTTCCATCTTGGTGGACCCACAGCCTTCTACCTTGTTTGGCTTGCCAACTTCAAACTTCTCCTCTTCTCCTTTGATCTTGGCCCTCTATCTTCACACCCACCTAAACCTCTCCTCCATTTCATCTGCATAGCTTGTCTTCCCATCAAGCCCAAACAAGACCCATCTCCAAACACCACAAATAACACATACCCATCTTCATTTATCGGCACAAAAGCGCTTTTAGCCATCAAAGCTTTGCTCCTAGCTATTATAATCTATACATATGGCTACAAACAATATTTACATCCATATGTAGTCTTAGCTCTGTATTGTTGCCACATGTACCTTGCTCTAGAAATCGTTCTAGTCATGTCAGCCGCCTGTGTTCGATTCATTTTAGGGTTTGAGATCGAGCCCCAGTTTAATGAACCGTACCTTGCCACGTCACTACAAGACTTTTGGGGTCGTCGGTGGAACCTCATGGTTACAAGTATTCTACGCCCGACCGTATACGATCCCACACGGCGTATCTTCGTACGTATAGTTAGAAGGCAGTGGGCCCCACTGCCAGCAATTTTGGCAACCTTTGTAGTGTCGGGACTCATGCACGAGCTCATATATTATCACCTCGCACGTGTGAGTCCTACTTGGGAGGTGACGTGGTTCTTTGTCCTCCAAGGGATCTGTACGGCAGTTGAGGTTTCTGTGAAGAGGTGGTTGAGTGGCAGGTGCCGGTTGCACCGGGCTGTTTCTGGGCCGTTGACGGTGGGGTTCTTGGCGGTTACCGGCGTTTGGCTGTTCTTCCCACAACTTTTGAGGAATGGTGTTGATGAGAAGGCAATAAAAGAGTACTCAATTTTGGTGGATTTTGTCAAGCACAAACTCCCACTGCATCAGCATTAATTAGCTCAAAAGTGAGATTGCATGTGCGATGTGTCCATCTAAATATCTAATTACTCCGTTTGTAACAATTCTTCCAAAATGGAAAGATAACAAATATTGTATTGAATAGGGAAAAGTGGTTGGTATATTTGACCAAAAATAAAAATGATATACAGTATTTAGCAACATTTCAAATTTCTAGTAGCAGCAATATGAACTACTTTTCTCCTTTGGACTCTCTCTCTAGATGAGCTTCTTGACCCACTAAGATGCAGTGTTTGACAGGGCCTTTTTGAAGCCTAGCATTGAAGTTTAACAGCCCAAATTAAGACTTTGATTTGAAGGCCTTACTTGGGCTCGGCCCTACTAGACCCACGCTCAAGGATTGGCCTTTTGCATGCCCTGTGCCACGTGGACTTTATGAAGTATCTCCTTGGAGGTATTTTTTTAATATTGACCTTTTAAAAAAATATATTAGTAGAAAGAACCTTCGGAATAAAAAAAGTTATTTGTCCCACGTGGACTAGTCAAACAATAAACGGTTATAGGGTACCACAAAGAACCGCTGTTTCACATTAATATATAAACCGAATCTTTATCTGGTCCCCCATTTCGCCACAGAACAGAAAACTCTAAAACCCCCTCCATCATATGAAAATGGATTCGAACCACTTTCCACGCCCGCTGCTGTCAACTGAGTTGTCTCGTAATCAAACTTGGCGTTCAATGGGTCCCGAACTCCAACTTCGACGTTCAACTCTTCAACTATGCGTTGGTCGGCGGTGCCTCATCTTCAAACTCGCTCATTCCAACACCGTCTCGAAGCTCCTCCACCGGTTCCTCATACACCTTGAGAACACCTTACTCGGAATATAGAACCATTTGGACCCTAGCAAGCTCCTTTACTCGAAGCATGAGTTGGAGATGGTGCGCGAGCCTTTGGATCTGAGGCTCTATGCATCGTCCAAGAATGGTGAACAGGTCTTTATGAATTTTGACTAGAAGAGTCTTCTTCAGTTCAGAGTCGCAGTTTTCTTTAATTATTGTAAAATAACATATATATATATATATATATATATGTGTGTGTGTGTGTGTGTGTGTGTGTGTGTTTTTTGTGTCAGACCACAGTTAAAGCTTGCTGCAAAAAAAAACCAACTATATATATATATTTGTATGTGTGTGCACTTAAACTTTAAAAATCTCCATGGACATCAATGAGGTCTCAATGATGGCTTGGAATTAATTGCACATAAATGTGTGTTTAAATCGCAATTTCAAACAACGATTTATTGTTTTTAGAGGTTTATACTTGCATGGCATGTTTGACCGAGTGAGAGGATTAGTCTTACAAATATTTTTTAAAAAAATTCAGCCATATATATATATATATATACAGACTTGCTAATATCAGGTGCACCTGATGCATCTTGCATCAGGTGCCCTCCTCTACAGCCACCTGTGATGAATATTTTTAAAAACTGACCGTTGGATTAGATACCCCTATAATTTATGTCATGTCTGCCAAAAATCACAGTGATCCAACGCTTGGTTTCTGAGAAAACTGACTGCTAAAAAACTATGACTTTTTTGTTCTTTAAAATGTTATCATTTTTTAACAGTCAGTTTTCTCAGAAACCAAGCGTTGGATCACTGTGATTTTTGGCAGACATGACATAAATTATAGGGGTATCTAATCCAACGGTCAGTTTTTAAAAATATTAATCACAAATGCCTTGTTGACGTCATTATTTACTTGTAGGTCAAGCTCCCTCTCTGCATGCATGCCATGTGGTTTGCAGTCTCTTCTCTCTCAAGTTACATAGAGAGTGAGTCGGTGACTGAAGAGGTAAGTATATAAATCGCCAAATCGGCTCCCCTCAACTTTCGGATCTGCAAGAAAATCCCAAAATCTTGTGAGATCATTCGATGTAAAATAACAAGCCGTCTCTCGACGCATTTCATTAATTCTTCTTCTTTTTCTGTTCTTCTCTCTCTCTCTCCCTCTCTCTCTCTCTCTCTCTCTCTCTCTATATATATATATATATATA
>JAESVK010001228.1:216306-247675 GCA_017140935.1 Hamamelis virginiana
TATATATATATATATATATCTATCTGTGTGTGTGTGCGCTCTTTGCCTATTTCTGATCGTTTCTGTGAATGAGAAAATCGGGAAACTATGGTTTATGCATGAGACTGGGGGTGAGATTTCGTTTCACTTTATTTCTTTCAAAATTTGTGCTCTTTTTTGTTTTTACCAAAAAAAAAGTTGGTTATTGAAATTCATCTGACATTATGTTTGGTTGCTGAGAAAGTGGACGAAAAGAAACGAGAAAAAAGATGAGAGAAATTTCCATGTACTTTGAAAAAGATAATTAAAAAGCACAAATTTCCGTCGACTCATGCTTCTACAATTGAAAGTGTTTTTTTTTTTTGCTTAAAATCTCAAATGGGCCAGCATGATTTTCAGAAATTTCTACGATGGCTTCTACAATTTGCCCTTTTATGCATTAAACTTATTTTTAATAGGTCGTCATTGTCATTTAAGTCCAATAATAATGAAAAAGATAAGTCTTAGCCAGCCCAACCAAAAAAAAAAAAAAATGGCATTCGCAAGATTTCTGCATTATATTCAAGTGCATTTGAATGCAGGTTACAATCTCTGTCGCTTGGTGTTGCATCCATTTTATTGACATTTGATTTGTTCATACTTGATAATTGTGCAGAACAAGCTAAAAGTTGATCTTTCACCTTTTCTCCATAGCTTTCGCTGTGCATCTTTTAATCGCTATTTTACAAAAGTGGACCAGCTTGAAAAGGTAAATTATTTTCTTATTTCTACTCAAGGTTGTTCTAGAATTTTATTAGCTGTAGTATGTTTTTTTCCTTCTACTTCTACTATTTATGTATACCTTTTTATCTTTTGATTGATTTCATATACTTGTCACTAGTAGATTTTTTAAGTCTTCTTACTAGCTAGCATGATTGTGCATACATGTTGCTTGTAAAAAATACTGATAGAGGAGTGACTTGAATCCAATTGAAGGTATTGCAAGGACAAGAGATGGGACAAAAAAAATCATGGGTTATATCATACTTGAATCATTACTGTTAAGCTTTGCAATAAAATTGTAAGATTCTCTAGAAAGTTTCATACTTTACAAATTACTCAGAAGAGCTTGAAAGGAATTGTCCTCCAGACTCCAGTACTTTGCCACCCCTTAAGTCCAAGGCTTTGAATCTGTAGAAGCCTTGAAATTAAAGCAGATGTTTTAAAATACTGTTTCTTACTCAAGCCACTGTCTTGGAATTGGTCTTGACCCTAAAATGAACTTCCTTTTCGTTGGGTAGTGGGTACATCTCTTCTTTTTGGTATAGATTTTGGATTTGAACTGATTGGTCTTGTTGATTGCATCAAACTTATCTGCAAGACTCCTGGTTCCATATTTCAATTTCCTCTCTATGGGTTAGCTTCCTCGAGATTTTGGAAAGAGTCTGTCCCTTCACCTTTTGATTTTTCTATAAATTTGTTTTTTTTTTCTTTTTTGTTTATAGTAATATTTTGGTTCATAATTTTCATTTTCTGTTGCGGTCTTTTTAGGTTGCAAGTGTGTGACTTAAGAAGAAGAGAATGTCATCTTCAGATGACGAGGGTGAGACTCTGCCACAAGTTGTCTCAGATTACGATTTTCAAGATAAAAATAATGAGCCCATTTCATTTTCTGAGTTGCCAATTCAATGGAGTGAAGGTGAGAGTCCGAATGGCAATAAAAAACAGATATTCTTGCGTGGGACTGCTCATAATGGGCTTTTGAAGATATATAAACAAGTCACAGCATGGAAGTTTGATCTTTCAGATGCAAAGCCTGAGATATCGGTGCTTGCCAAGGAAAATAAATGGATGAAGCTTCAAAAGCCAAGGAAGAGCTTTGAGGACATTATTAGGACAATCCTGATAACAGTTCACTGCCTTCACTTTTTGAAAAAGAATCCGGAATCTGGTTCCTCTGGGAAATCTCTGTGGGATCACTTGGCTAAAGTTTTCAGGTTTCTGAATTGACATCTCAGCCTTTCAATTTTTCATATCATTTATCTTAAGTGCTAATTTGGTCTGTTCTATTCAATTTGAAGCTTGTATGAAGTCAGGCCTTCCAAGAATGATCTGGGAGATCATGTCCCTTTAATTAGTGAAGCTGTTAAAAGGGAGAAAAGCTTAGCAAAATCTGAGGTTCGTGTTACTTTTCTTTTGCCATTGTGATGTAAATTTACTTGTCTCTGAATTTCTTTCCCCGGAAGATGTGTTTTTTGAAATCTTATTGTCTTTTATTTGTTCAGTTCTTTTTTTTTTTTGCTTGTATCGTTTCATGATCTACTCTCTCTTTTATGTCGGAGGATTTATGGGCTCCTCAAGTCAACTTTTGCTTGAAATCCAATGGCATCTTTGTAAAATTATAAATGGGCTTTGGTTGAGGAGGCTATTTTTTATTATATTGAAATTTTGCTACAATGGCCAATCTATGGTTTGAACAGTTTTTGCTTTCATATATCAAGGAGAAGCACAGGAAGAGGAAAGCATTTGATGAGGTCATACTCTCCTTCTTGTCAGTTTACCTTTTTCCGGTCATTTTCCCTTCTAAGTATTTATTTATTTCTCCCTTTATTCAGATATATCATCTTTTTTTTTATTCTTTTTTTAAGTTAATGTGCTAATTGTTTTAGCAGGTTGTGCAAACTACAGCAATCTCTGGGGTTATAGTCAGCGATACAAATGATGATATCATTGATGACACTGAAGAAAATGCGTCTGATGAAGAAGAGGACATATACGATTCTGTTTGTGCGTTTTGTGATAATGGCGGTGAGCTTTTAGGGTATGTATTTTTTTTCTTTGTTATTGTTGTACTTATTCGCTGCTTGTACTTTATCGCCTATGACTTCTGTTTGTACTTATTCTGTTTGTGTTCAAGTTTCACTTCACTGCTGTCGATGTTGTCATAATTATCATTTTCATTAATGTTGCTGTTGCTGTTGCTGTTGCTGTTGCTGTTGTTATTACTGTCACTTCTGTCATTTTTATTCATGCACAACTGTATTGTTCTTACATAAATTGTGTTAGCCTTCAATATCATTTCCAGGTGCAAAATTATCATATGGAAGTGTGATGACATTTGCACTATCATGGATGAGTTTAATTTTAATTTTTAAAATTATCTCCCTTCAAAAAAGTATAGATATGAAGGATGATTGTTGAATGTTATATCTAACTTTAACTTACTCTCTTTGATAGAGAAAAAAGCTTTCATGCAGAAGAGATGAATTCTACCCGAATTTTATTGCAGCATAGTATTGAGGTTTATGAAATTACCAACCCCATTGGAAGTCATAGAATGAAAACTCTTGGTTATTTGAATGTTTTGGCGTGTGATTTCAGGAGACTAGAAGAGGAAAAGAAACATGAGGTTTCTAAAATGTGTTCCGAGGGTGATTTGGTTCAGCGCACCAGGACTTAGATTATTGTGCTCAGATGTTTTTAAAACTTCTAGTTTTTAGCTGGATTTATGTGCGTATAAGGTAATGCCTGCCGGGTATAATAACACTTTCTTGTGTCTTATTACATTCCCAAATTGCGCTTCGCTGGCTGAGTCTGGCTGAATCTTATATCCGATTAATATGGTGTACGACCTTGATATGCTCCTTATGCTTCTATCAAGCTTGGACAAATCTTGTGATATATTTGAAATATTTGCCTTTTATCCTTTTATATATATATATATATATATATATATATATATATATATACTGGGTACGGTCTATAAGAATGGTTGTTCTTTGGTTGACTAAGCATCATTTTATTAACTACATTTCTTTTAGAACTTATATATGATATGGTTTGTGATCTGATACAGTTGTGAAGGGCGGTGCTTGAGGTCATTTCATGCAACGGTCAAGGCTGGTACTGAATCAAATTGTTCATCTCTTGGCCTTACTGATGATCAAGTCGAAGTATGCTATCCTTCCGTATTTACTTTATATGTTTTTCCATGAATTGTTCCATTTTGTTTCTTGTTGTCTGTACAATTTTTAACATCTTTTGATTTATTTTCCTTTTGAGCAGGCAATGCAGAAATTTTTATGCAACAATTGTCAATATCAGCAGCACCAGTGCTTCTCTTGTGGAAAATTAGGCTCTTCTGATAAATCTTCAGGCGCGGCTGAGGTATGGGGTCTGCAGGGAAAATTGAACCACTTTTTATGTTTAATTTATTGATTTCTACTTTGTTTACAAATTTTAGCAGCACAAAATGCCGATTGATTATTGCCTTATTGGTAATGAGTTTTAAGTACCAAATCAGAAAGGTTAATGGGTGTAGATCTCTATCTTTTTTTCCTGTCTTTTAACGTTTACTTTAGAGGGATTTTTATTGAATCTTAAGTTTTACTAAGAGACCTAAAATGTCGCGCCACTTCGTTCTTCTTCCTCTTCCTCGTCCTCTTCCCCTTCCTCTTCCTCTTCTTCTTGCATATGCTATTTTTCGTCTCTATTATTTTTAATTATGTCAACATTAAACAACCTTGCATAATAAAGCGTTCTTGAATTTGATACCCCACTGCTCTCGTTTTCAAACTCTTTCAGCTTATTTAGGTGATCTTTTGCATTGAAAGTCATTTATCTGCTAGAAATGTTATAGATTGTATGGTGTTTTCATGCTGGGAACCTGTACTCTTGTTTCACATTCTAGGCACTTAGGATTCAGTCAAAAGATTGCCACATATAATTTTGAACATTGATGTCTCGTCATGTGATTATTCATTTTGTTTTCCATGACATTTTTTTTTTAAACATTGGCGCATGCATTGTTATTAAATTGTAATTGCAATCGTTATTGCAGTCATAATTCAGGTTAGTTTTCAATGTAAGAGTCCTAGCAATATATTTATTTGATTGGTCTTCCAAGTGTTCTCTTTGAATGTGTTTGGATCTTCACTTCAATGGCTAAATTTTTTATGTATAATGCTTTTTCAGGTCTTCCCCTGTGTTTCTGCAACCTGCGGCCATTTTTATCATCCACAATGCGTTGCAAAACTGCTCCACCGAGAGAATGAAGCTGTGGCAGAAGAGCTTGAGGAAAAAATTGCTGTGGGGGAATCTTTTATTTGTCCCATCCATAAATGTTATGTCTGTAGAGAAGACGAAAATAAGAAGGATCCAGAGTTGCAGTTTGCAGTGTGTAGACGTTGCCCAAAGTCGTACCACAGGAAATGCTTGCCTAGGTGCTCAATAATTGTATCTTCATTTCATATTTTCTTTTTCAGTTTAACCTTAAAACATTATGGTCTTCAACTCAATTTGTAGTCTAGATGCTTGATACATGAGTTACTTTTTATTAGAAGAATTGCTTTTGAAGATTTGGAGGATGAAGGCATCATACAGAGGGCATGGGAGGATCTATTACCCAATCGTATTTTGATATATTGCTTGTAAGTGTTTTTATATGAGCTATTTTTCTAGGTTTTATCATCAGCTACTTTCAAATTATTTATTGCCTATTATTATGAGCAGAGAACATGAGATTGATGATGAATTTGGGACTCCAGCAAGAGAACACATAGAATTCCCTAATGTTGAAAAGAAGAAAAATCCAGAATCAAAGTTGCTCTTAAGCAGAGAGAAGGGCATGTCAAAAAAAAGGAGTCTTACCTCAGAAGACTCTCCTCAAGAAAGAACTGCTATGAGAGCACCTAAACAGGACGGCAAGTTGTCTTCTGCTTTGAAAGAGGGTGATTCTATAAAAAAGGCCAAGAAAAGGACTTTTGGATCAGATCCCTTGATAAAATCGAACATAGCAGATGCCTCCAGCAAGTCTTTGAGGGACAATGTCAAGTCCGTCTTAGTGGAAGCAGACAAGTCTTATGCTGTGGATGAAGAGGGGTCTGAGTTAGTTAAGCCAAGGAAGCAAGGTACACATGATAGTGATCTTGCACGAATGGTGACAGTCGAGCCTACCATGAACAAATTTCGTTCACAGCATCAATTGGGTGCTGATTTGGAGAAGAGGTGACACCTCTTTCCATTACTGAATAATCATCTCTCTCTCTCTCTCTCAACACACACATTTTTGAGGATATTTAATAGTGCATCTCTTCGATTGCATACTATTATGATTTGAAGTTTTAGTGCATATATGCTTATGTTTAGCTCTTGAGATGCAGAATATTGGCTTTGATGAAAGAGGTCACTGTTTCAGTAACTTTGGAAATGATCAATCAAAAACAGAGAGTTCCGTCTACATATGCTTACTCGTCAGAAAATGTTGTGGACAAGACCATTACGCAAGAAAAGGTGGAGGGTGCCGTTGAGGTATATTTTATGAATTTCAGGAGTAAACTGTGGCTGCAAATGATGATCCTATTATTTTTGAATTTATTCATTTATCTTCTATATATGTGCAGGCTATTCGAACAGCCATGCAGAAGCTAGAAGCTGGATGTAGTATTGAAGACGCAAAAGCTGTTTGTGAGCCAGATGTTCTGCACCGCATAGTTTGGTGGAAGGTGATTGTCCACTCTGTGTCCAATTCTTCTGAATTTCATTGCGTTATGATTTATTTATTAGGTTCTCTCTTGATAATGTGATACGAAGCACTATTTGTATTTTGTAAGGAGCCCTTGCACTTTTCTATGTGTTCATTGGTTATGTAACAAGGTGGGCTTGGGACTGGTGGTCCAAACCCTGCCTGACTGCATGGGACAATCTGCTCTTGACATGCCTAAGTCAGGCATACTTGTAAGTGATTGGTCAGAAATATATTCTTGTGTGTGGCTCATATAATGGCGTCCTACCTGCAATTAAGAACCTATGGCATATGTCTAAAGCTCATTCAAGGTGCGGATGTGCGATATACCTTGTGTATAAAAACGAAAGCCCAAATAGTCATTGCCTGAATCATTCATTATTAATGTTTGGCTGCACTACAATTATCTATTTATTTTTGTTTTTTCAAATTTCAAACAGGCCACTGTTGTTTTCAGAGATCTCTGTGGTGGCTTCTAAAATATGCTATTTTATGCATTAAACTTATTTTTATTTGGCCACCATAGTCGTTTAAGTCCCAATAACAATTAAAAAAAAGTAGCAGCAGCAAAAAAAGAATCATGTGAGAATTGCTAATAATTCAGTGAAGAATATGATGAATTATGATTACCTTGAAGATGATAACAAAGCTATGTGGATGACTATTGTCATAGTTGTGGAGATGATTGTAATTTGATAGCATTGGTGGAAATGATGTCATGGCTGTAAAGGTAGGTGGTGATTGTAGCAGTCCTATTTCATGGCAGTTACCCAAGTAATTATCATGATTAAGAGAGATTTTATTTTGAATTTTTTTCTCCTGTATTATACTCACATTAATTTGGTTTGGAATAGATAGTTAAAAAGGCTATTTTTTTCACTATTTTTTTTCCTTTTTCATTATTTTTTGGAATATGCTGGGCTGGCACCAGATTTCTGCACTCGAGTCCATTTGAACGTAGGTTATTTGCTGTGTTGTATGGCTGCATCCATTTCATTGAATATTTGATGGTTCATATAATGAAGACTGCTTTATTATCTTGTTTTCATAATGTTATTTATTCATATTGCTGCAGGACATGCTCGAAGCTTATCTTGCACCCTTTCTCCATGGCATGTGCTATACATCCTTTAGCGACAAAGACGGCCACAAGACACAGGTTCTTGGCCATGGTGATACTCCCATGCTGATAGATGGGCATCCCATACAAAATGATGAGCCTGCAGAACAACTCAAAAGAAGATCAATTGTGACAGAAGGTCACAACAACAATGGTGATGTAGAAGGCCACAAGGATCATGGCCATGAGAATAATCCAACCAGAGAGAATTCAGAGAAGCGGCGGCTTGGTGAGGGACAGCATGGAAGAGGTACTGATGAGGTATCATCAGAAGAGGAACAGAACGTTGGAAGGCCTTCGGCGAGTGAAGTGTACAGGGGAATGCCTCACGAAGCCCCACATATTGCAACTGATGACAGCATTCCTGATAAAATGGCAAGGAGTAGCTTGAACACTGAGCAGCCTTATTCAACTGGAACTCACAGATGGTCAAGTAGTGCAAGTCCAAGTTCATGTCCAGAACCTGGTCCTGGTCCTAATAGTTTTGGTTATAGACCTTCTATCAGCAAGATGGATGAGAAGCATAGGATGAATTCTGACGTACGGTCACAACCCAAATACCTAGCTAACTCGATGGGCTTTTTTGCTCCTGGCCCTCATCACAACTACTCGCACAAGAGCTCGTCAGGTTGGCTTGACCCTGACGAATAAACAGGTAGCCATATATGTCTTTTCGACGTTCCCTTTGTTTGAAAACAAAATAGTAGGATGTTTAGCTAAATGCTTTGTTGCTGGTTCGAGCTTTTTATAGATTACTGCTATATAGTTTAGCAATCTCAACAGAAGTTACAAGATTCAGATTATATTGTTCAAATGTGCTTTGCTGCTGCTTAGAGCTTTATAGATTACTGCAATGTAGCTTTGCACACTCATTTTCACAACAGAAGTTGGCAAGATTCAGATTATATTGTTCAAAATGTACGTATTACCAAGTCGCTTCTAGCCTCCTCTCTTTGCCAAATGACTTGTTTCAGTTTTAAAGGTTCTGTTTGGATGTAAGTAAGAGTAAGGGAAATAGAAAGAAAATGTTAAAAATTGCATTGAAATGGGTTCCTCTACAAGGCTTTAACCCTTTTTCCCCCTTTTTTTTCTATTACTCTTTCAGAGATCGAATGAGCTGATGATCTTTTGGCAACTGTGAAGGTCTCGTGTAGCACTTCTCACATGGTCAAAGGGAATGGGTTTGGCCTTAACACACAACCTTCAATTTAACACAGGTCCAGTTCCCTCTTCCCATGGATCAAAATTCCATCCATGGACGAGCCTCCTGGAGAGAGAGTAAAGGCCGTTTGTGTTAATTTTTTCTAAAATCACATTTGGAGAATTATCTCTTCACACGTCTTTAAAGTTATAACCAAAACATATTTTTTACATATCAAATTTTTTTTATTAGAAGTAATTATGATAAAAGTCGGGACCATCTATTTTTGTTCCAATTTCTTTTAGTATAAAAATTTTGTCAACCATTCTATCATTTCTCAAGTTGTCTATAAGTAATTATTGTTCCATCCGTTAGATAAAATGAAAGTTTGAACTCCAAAAATGATTAAAAAAAAAAAAAAACTAACGTAAACGGGTCCTAACAAGAGGGGAAGATTACCAGTTTATGCTATTCATTTGGAAATTTTGGAAACGGGATTGAAATTGGAAGGAAACAAAAAAAATGCTAAAGCTACCGTATTGAGTTTCCGCACATGTCCCATTAATGAAAAGTTGCTGCTGCTTCTGCCTCCGCTGCTACTTCTCTTCTTCTTCGCAGCTTCTTTTTTAAAAATTAGTAAAAAATATATATATATACACTAAAAAAAAAAACACAGGAAAAAAAAACTTAGTGAAAATGAAAAAAAAAAAATTACAGTTAAAATAAAATTAAAAAAATACAATAAAAATCTTGCAAACATAGTGAAAGGAAAGAGAAAAAAAAAAAAGGAAAATTGGGCCGGGACTTAGAGCACCACTCCTAAAAAAATTGTAATCCCCAACGGGATTGAAATTGAAGGAAAAAAAAAAATTGTATTTTTTTATTATTATCTAAGGTTTAACATCTTTATAGAAAAATTAAGATGACTTTATCCAACCGGATAAAATAAAAATTTGTCAAATCGACTGTTGAGATTTTCAAATTTTCCAAATCGTTCCTCATAAATTGTAAAGGAAGGGACCAAGAATGATGAGAGCTCCTCCACCGACTCGTTTGTAGAATTACTACGAATGATGAGCTCCACCGACTCTTTCGAAGAATTAGAACTTCTTGTCACAAATGTTACACTACTCATTTGTAGAATTACTACGAATGATGAGCTCCACCAACTCTTCTGAAAAATTAGAAGTTTAGAACTTCTTTTCTCTCTCCTCTCTCTTCCCAATCTTCTCTCTCTTCACCGCCCTCCCTCTCCATCTCTCTACTGTCCTCCCCACAGGCATCACAGCGTTCTTTGTCACATGGCTAGCCAACTTCAAGCTCCTCCTCTTCTCCTTTGATTTGGGTCCTCTATCATCTGACCCACCAATGTCCCTCCTCCTTTTCATCTCCATAGCTTGTTTCCCCCATTAAAATCAGGCAAAATAAGCCAAGCCCATCTCACCAAATTTAAAAAAAAACCTTCAAAATTGCCTTTAAATTTATCTACCAAAGCCTTGCTTTTTGCTGTATTGATATCTGTATATGTCTACAAGAAACATGTACATCCAAACACTGTCTTAGTCATCTACTGTTGCCTGGTTTTTCTCTTTGTGGACATAGTTTTGGGTCCGTGTAATACTGTGGTACGAGCCATGATCGGGGTCGAGCTCGATCCACCGTCCAATGAGCCCTACTTTTCGACGTTGCTTCAAGATTTCTGGGGGAGGAGGTGGAACCTCATGGCAACGAATGTTCTGCGCTATTCGTTGGGGATTGAGTGGGCCCCGCTGCCGGCCGTGCTGGCGGCTTTCAAAGTATCGGTTCTAGTAAACGAGCTATTGTTATTTTACATCACACGTGTGACTCCCACATGGGAAGACACCTGTCTCTTTGTGCTTCATGGGTTGTTGGGATGGTAATGCGGCGGGGCAGATTTTCCACTCCCCGTCTCCATCCCCGCTTATAAAATTACTCTCCATTCTCTTCCCATATCCCAGTGGGAAATATAATTCTATCCCCGTCCCCATCCCTATAGTGGCGGGGAATCATCGTCCTCGCCCCGTAATTTCAATAACAAATGAATTATGAATTATAAAAATTTGTGACAATTTTCGATAGTTTTTTGTACTTCATCTCAAAAATATGATATTTTTTTTTAAAAAGAAATTATTGCTTGATCAATGTGATTTTCTGTATATATGATGTATCATGTGTACACATATAACTTAATCCAATCGTTGGTTTATCAAAATACCTATTCCATATTGGTTTTACAAACCATATGTCAAACTAAGGATAAGGTGGTGTGCGTAGGACCAACAATATAAAAGATTTGATAAATTGACCATTAAATTAAATACAATTGTTGTGAATTTCATATTCGCAAAAAATCATAGTAATCTAACGGTCAGTTTATGACAAATGTTCATGGAAAATTATAATAATTTAATTCTTCAAAATATCATAAATTTTATCCAGATAGTTTTTTTTTTTTTTTTTAAATAACCATTGGATCATTTTGATTTTTTGCGAGTATGTAATTTATAATAAGTGCAACTAATCCAACGGTCAGTTTTTCAAAATCTATTTTGTATTTATCCCTATAGAATATAGACTATAGACTATAGAGGTCACCTTACACATAAACAACATAATTGTATAAAATGCAACTTATAACTATTTCGTTATTGTCATCGTGAACAAAAATAAAGCTTGAATAATTGAAAAGAAAGAGAGAGTTTACAAACTCAACACAATAAGTGAGACTTAACTTATTATATAGGAAATATATAATAATCGTTAGAAAATCTTAGATTGTTAGTGAGATCACCGAGATGCGAGAAAATCAAGTAACCAATATTATTAAAAAATAGTTAAAAATGTTGAAATTGATGAGAGGGACATAAAAGTTAGGAGGTCATTAATAATTTAAATTCTATTATACATTATATATAATAGAATATATAAAATATAATTTATGTATCATATAAAATTATATATTTTATATATAAAATTTATATAAACGGGGATGGGGCATCCCCGCGGGACGGGGCATTGTAAACCTGTCCCTATCCCGTACCTCGGTGGGACAAATATTTTTAACCTCATCCTCGCCTCGTACCTCGAAAAATTCAAAAATAACTTGCCCCTATAGGGGCGGGGCGGGGCCCCACGGGGATGGAGCGAATTGCCATCCCTAATGGGGTGTGTGTGGTGGCGGAGTTGCTGTTCAAGAAGGCGTTTACTAGCAGGTGTCAGTTGCCTTGGGTGGTGTCGGACCGTTTACGGTTGGGTTTGTGGTGGTTATTGGTGTTTAGGTATTCTTTCCGCCGCCAGTAATGAACGGAGAAGACACGAGAGCCATTGAAGAGTGTAGGGTTTTGGGAAGTTCGTAAAGGAGATATTGATTTTTAATTGATACAACTGCATTTTTGTTGGCCACAAGTCGAGTTAATGCATACAAATTCATATTTACTACTCCTATTTTATTTGCGTCTTATTATTTTTTTTCTTTATTAATAGTAAGAATTAAATTTTAGATAAATATTTTAAAGATAAAATTACGGATTGATCCATGAACTATTAGCGATAAATACTTTGCATCTTGAACTATCAATCGTGACATATAGACCTCCTCTACTATCAATTTATGGCAGATTGCATCATTTCGTCAACTAATCAGACCGTCTTTTTAACAAAAAGAAAGTCGCGTACATTCATATTTTTACTTAATGTTGATGGAAAAATACCATCACATGAACGCATTTGACTTTTTGTTTATTAAACAGATGTCTAGTTAGCTTGCGGACTGATATTTGTTACAAATTGATAGTACATGAGTTCAATGTGTCACAATTAATAGTTTAAGAGTGTAAATTGTTTTTCACTAATAGTACACGAGTTAATTCGTAATTTTTTATATTTTAAATCATCTAATACAGCGGTATATTAGAATTTTTGTTTTCGAACCATTTTAAAAATGTATGAAAGCAAAGTCAGATTACACAAAAGTAGAAATGCTATTGTGATGCAATGTTATAAGGTTAAAAAAAAAAATAGTCCATTTAATTTTTTTTATTATTAATTTATGAATAAGGGTTGTATTATTATCCTTTTTGAGAGAATTTCATAGAATTTTATTAATTTTTGCAAGCTAACTAGAGAGTCAAATTAATAGTTAATACCACACCTAAACCTTCTAGGTTCAGTTGCATGAATTTATTTATTTATTTATTTTTACATCATTTAGTTGTATTGAGAGTCAATTTTTCAATGATTCCTTGGTCACAATTTCTAAGTCACGTTTTTTACGCCGCTTTATTGCCTTTTTAGTTTGAATCAAATCATTATCTTTTTATTTTTTCAGGTGAACAAATTGCTCACTTTGAGGAATTTAGATTTGCTGTTAATCCAAGATTTGAGATGTCTCCAAGTAGAGGTCCTCTTTTGTTTGTCTTTACTTGAACACAATGGGACAAAATTGTTTTAGCAATAATTCTATGTTTCTCACTTGCTTTGCTTGAGTGATGTGGCATGATCTGGATGGTATGCACATCATCCAAGTGAAAAACAGACCATCCAGATCATGCCACATCACCCAAACATATCCAAGTCCAAGTAGAGGATATAGATGCTTCTGAACAATAACCATGATAATCAAACTGTTGGTATTTTTTAAAATATCATTGTAAAAAACAGTGACTATTTTGTTTTTCAAATTATTATCATTTTCTCATTGTCAGTTTCTAATAGAAATTGATTGTTGGATGATTGTGATTTCTGGTAGGTGTGACATATATAAAATGGGTTTCTAATCGAATTGTTAGATTTTCAAAATTTATTTTGCTAAATTCCATATGGAGGCCTATTAACATTTCCACATTTTTTTTTTAAATTTCTAAAATCAACTTAGATCCAAGATTTTTCTATTAATTGTAACTTTTTAATGTAGGCCTAACCATACTCCACGAATCAACATCAGCACCAAATCCAAATCCCACTTGGACCACTATATTTATTTTGTTGCACATAATTGTACCTCAACATGGTATAAATTATCTAAAGAGTTGAATGAAAAAATCAGAACCGTAAGCGAGTCAAATTGAATTCAAACATCCTTTTTCTCGAATCGAGCTAGAACCAAGTTCAAGTAATTTGATGATTTAAACTATTAATGAAATTATCTTACGAGCGGGTTAGAACAGACTTTTTATGAATTGATTTTAAGTCAAAACTAAATAGCTGAATTTGTTTACAACTCCAAATGAAATATTGTACAAAGATAATTACACAAGGTGTTTGCACTCCACACAAAGGAAAGGAAAAGTGAACAATTAATTCTTATAGTTTGATGCTATTTTGTTTTTCTTTCTCAAAAAATCAAGAAACTTAACTTGCCAAACAATCACCATTCCTAATTACATAAAAATACATGTTACAATCACAATTTACACAAGTATTTAGGGCACATTTTCAATTATCCATTTATCTTTTCCTCCTTTTTATAAAGAAAGAGCCACAAGAGTTAATTCGCAGATATATCCCTATATGCAAGGGAAGCTCTCTGCGTTTCTCTCTCTGTCTCAGGAGGCACCTAACGGCAACTGTGAAGTCTTGAATACAAATATTTTTTATTACTAACCAGCTCCTTCAACTTTCAGATTTACAAGAAAATCCGAAAACCTTCAGAGATCGAACGGGTGCAAAATAACAAGAAGCCTCTCGACACAAGTATGTAATCTCTCTATGCTCCGTACTTCCTAGGGTTTCATTCATCTATTTCTCTCGCTATCTGTCTCTCTTTATATATACATAGACATATTTATGTGTTCGTTTCCTGTTTCTGATCGTTTCTGTGAATGACGAAATTGGGAAACTAGGGTTTGTGCATGAGACTATTGGGTGAGATTTCAATTCATTTCTTTCTTTATTTGTGTTATTTATGTATTTATTTGGTTTTTAGTGCTTGTAATTCATCTAACATTCTGTTTGGTTGCTGAGGAAGTGGAGGAAAAGAGAAGAGAAGAGAAGGGGGAGAAATTTCCGATGTTGTGGTTCCCGAGAAAGCTGAAAAATCAATTTAACTAGTGTTGGAAGAACAATTTGGTTGGGTAATGTTGAGTTTTTCGTTTTCTTATGAGCTAAAAAGCGGAAAATATGGGATTGGAATAACCTTTAATTTTATTTTCCGAAGTTTTCTCGGCAACCAAACAGACCCTGAAATTTTAATCCGAGAAAAATTTTATGGGACAGAGCTGTTTTGGTGTAGCTGGGGCTTGGCTCGGTAGGTAACTCGCGAGGCTAATTCACGGATCCAAGAGCCTAGCTCAGGCTTAAAATATAAGCTAAATTGGTTAATGAGCCAAGCTTTGAGAAACTATGGGCTTGGTTCGATTGGGTTCATTTATAGTCGAGGTAGCCATCATTAGTAAACCCTTAGCCACCATTTGGATATAGGAAAAAAACATGAAGAAAAAGAATGGGAAATGTTTAAAATGCTTAAGAAGGTTTTTCTTTCCTTTTCATTGTGCTTTTTGAGATTGTGACAGAACTGCAAGAAAAAGTCCCAAAGAAATGCTTAAGATTGAAAACTATGGTATTATGAAAAAGACCATGTTGTTATAATAATTTTGATGTGAAGGGGTAGGAGTGATGGATTGTGGCTTAGAAACCAACTTCATATTCGGCTACTGAACAACAGGACAAGTGTAGTTTGGCTTGTGAACAAGCTCAAGCTTTGCGCACGTTTATAAACTGAGCTCGATTAAGTTAAAAAATGAGCTGTTTTAAAGTTATAAGAACACTGTTGTAGAGGGTGCTTGGGATGTTTAAGAGAGTATTTAAGTTTAAAGTTATAAGAGCCCTGTTGTAGAGGGTGCTTTGGATGTTTAAGAGAGTATTTAAGTTTGAAGTATGGGTACTGGGTGAGAGTATTTATAGGGTTTCTTGTTGAATAATAAAAGGCCATGAAGTATGGCTGTAATGTAAGTGACAGACTTTTGAATAATGGCTTTGGAAATGCTTGTAATAGAGCTAGCAACAAGTTAGATAAAGGCTAAACAACCGAAATCTGTTTGTGATTGTGGTAGAAAGCATTTTCTATATTGAACCCAATTTATTACGAGTTTATTTGAAACTATGCAGCCAATTTGATTTTATGAATTAGTTCCACTTTGGGGTGTGTGTATTTTAACTGAGCTACAGTTTAAAGCTTTACAGGAAATGATTGATGTTTTGACTTCTTACATTTCCCAAGCCGACGAATTGATTCCACTTTCTGGGTGATTAAAGTTCAACCCTTAGCTGAATTTTAAAACCTTGGTCTAAAGCACGGTGGAAAGAATTAATAGAAATCCATCTTATTCCTTCTTGGCTATTCAGGCCGAACAAAATACATTGGTAGTGCTGAATGCTATTCAGGCCGAACAAAATACATTGGTAGTGCTGAATCATTCAACTGTGAGTAGTGCTGGTTTTATTTGATCGCACAGTGGATGTAAATTTGCCTGAATTTCCCCTTTTTCTTCTTTTTAAAAAATGTAGTTCATATCTTGCTTGTTTAGTCATAGGTTTTGAGTTCGCCTTATCAAGACTATAATTCGTGTAGCAAGGTCCAAGTGATAGTATAAAGTGGTGAATATGCACTAGCATTATAGGCCATAGAACCCTCAATTAATTATAAGCTTATTTTTTTACTTTCTTGGAGCAATATTAATATGGTGCAGCTGGGTGTATATTTAAATTTTTTAGTCTCTGATTTCTGTGGGTTTTAACTGTTACTTTTGCGTTGTCCCTAAAAGAAATCACCCTCCCCTCCTTTTTTTTTGCAGAAATTAATGTGTTGGAGATACCACCACGCTACATAATTAAATAATGGCTGTTCAGGCTTGCGTTAAACCAACAATGCACGACGATTTTGATGATGATGATATGCCCATAGTTTTCAAAAGGAGCAACACAACATCTAGGCAAAATCAATTGAACTCAGAACTAAAGAAGTCTTCATCTCAAAGGCACGATGGACAATCAGGGAGGCAGGTGTCTGGTTTACATTCTCCCAATGGTCAAAACTCTAGTGCTCAAAAAGGTAAGACAGTTCCCTCTGCCAAGGCATCAGCGGTGAAATCATCTGTGGCAAGCCCAGAAGCATCGACTTCTTCTGCCAAGGCACCACCAATGAGGTCACCCTTATCAAATTCAAAAGGATCGCCCTCATTAGCTGGTCAGTCAAACCATTCATCAAAACAGAGCATGACCGGTGCTGTTAAGGAGGAGAAACAAACAATTAAACGTCCTGCTAGACCAATTATTGATTCTGAGGATTCTGAAGATGATAAGCCATTGAGTGCTAGACTTTCTGCTGGATTATCGAAGGGAAACTCCAACCATAAAGGGCTCAGCACACCTACTCCTGACACATCACAGTCACCAAAATCGAAGATCATTGTCAAAAAGTCTTCCGAAGATTCAGACGATGAAATTCCTTTGTCATCACGGTTCCAAATGAAGGCCAATGCTGGGGCGTCGGCTAGTAAGTCTTATGATTCTGATGAAAAGAAACCTCTGGCTTCAAAACTTCAGCAAAATGGTTCCACCCTAAGGGTTAATCAACAGAAATCTTCCACAGTGTTAAATAAGAGACCTCTAGATAGGGTCAATTCCTCGGGCCAGTCTTTAGTTAAGAAGCCAAAGCTTTTGGATGCATCTCAACCTATAAAAACTAAGCAAGTATCAGTTAAAGCAGAACCAAAGGCAGATGATGATGACCATATTCCTATTGCACAGAGAATGAAGAAGTCAGGTACATCAGATAGTAAATCATTGGTTGCAAAGCAAAAACCAACAAAAGTTGTTTCTTCTTCATTCAAGAAAACAACCAAGAAGTTCAAGAAAGTGACAAAGAATTCAAAGTACTCTAAGTCAACAAAAATGCTACCTAGCTCTGGCGAAGGGCAGAAATGGACTTCCTTGGCTCACAATGGTGTCATTTTTCCACCTCCATACAAGCCTCATGGGGTTAAGATGCTTTACAAGGGAAAGCCAGTTGATTTGACCCCTCAACAAGAGGAGGTTGGTCTCTCTCTCTTTCTCTCCTTCTCTCGCGCGCGCGCGCATACACACATGCTTGCGGGCATTTGTGTGTCTGGTAGAACTCGCCCTTTGTATTTGTCCTCATTCCTAGATTCACGTACTACATTTTCTTGCTTTAGTCTGGTGTTATGCAATCACTAGAATTACTCAAAGTTCTTACCTCAAATAGTTCCATTTTTTTTGAGAAATAGTTCTTACCTCAAAGACTTGCTGCAAGTTATTTATTTTACTTATGAAATTTTTATTTGCAGGTTGCAACCATGTTTGCGGTGATGTTAGATACGGACTATGCAAAAAAGGATAAATTCATAGAGAATTTTATGAATGATTGGAGAAAAATACTTGGCAAAAACCATGTAATTCAGAAATTTGATGACTGTGATTTCTCCCCAATATATGAATGGCATCAGAGGGAAAAGGAGAAGAAGAAACAAATGAGTACAGATGTAAGTTGTTTACTCTCTAATATGCTATGTGTTTGATACGAAAACGATAAGTGAAGTTGATTAATCGATTATAAATTTGAACCTCACAAAAGAATTATTATTTAGTAATTTTTAAATTGGTTTGCTTCCACACAACTCATCATTTGACATATTTTTATTTATTTTTAATATTTTTTTTGGCTAGATTTGTCATTTGCTATGCCATTAAGTGAAGACTATGGTTGCTCCTCTAATGAAATTGACACTCAGATCCAACTGCTCACACCCTTACACTTTTTGGTGTGATTCGTGCGGTGTCAAATTATACGAATATATTTGTTATTTAATCTTTAACATTTTTTAGTTGACCCATTAATGGTTGATTAGCTTTTGGCTATGGGTTATGTAGAAAACCAAGCCTTTTCTTTGAAGATCTTAGGACTTTCGAGGGATTCATTAAAACCTCTGTTAACTTAAAATTTTCCAACCTTGCATTTTAAGAAGCTTTTGCTTGTATGAAATTGTAAATTCCATGTAGTTTTTATTACCTTTACCATTACATCAACACAAACTAATCATTGTATTGGAGTGAGAAGACATCTTTGTGAAATTTGATGACAAAGTTGGTTTCCTTGGTTGACTTTGGGTAAAAGATTCTGACGTCTACCATCCTCATCGCTTTGTCAACATACATTTTAGAGGCATAGCTTTGCAATCAAATAACTACTAGTACACCAACTGTTATCTATAGATAAAAGGCACAATATTTCAAAAAATTCACATCTAAATGAAGATAGTGAATGATATCTCCATCCCAGATTTGGAGCGATTACCTCTGGAACTATTAGAAAAAAAAGTCTATTTCTTCCTTCCACAAATGGGAGGCAATTTTTTTTTTTTTCGTCTTCACATTGAGCATGATACTAAGCTTCTATTCGTATGAACAAAAGTGATAACTTTAGGCTTTTGTGATCAGATGCTTCGCACATAATAATTGCTGTTCGTACTTTTGATGTGAAACCAAGGCCAATTTGTGTTACATTCATTTTCGCATGAGGTAATTTTGGTTAATGTCTCTCTTTCAAAATTGTTCATTTAGAGTTTCTGTTCATGCAGGAGAAGAAGGCCTTGAAAGAAGAGAAATTGAAACTAGAGGAGAAGTATATGTGGGCTGTTGTTGATGGTGTCAAAGAGAAGGTTACATCTAGCTTTGATTTCTGTGTCATGTTTTGTGGATTTGAGGTGTTATGCATTGTTTTGAGTCATCCAAATAATTTTGCAATATGGTGTCTTTATTTTCACATACTGTAATATAAGCATTGATGGATTGTTGGAATCTATGATACTGACATACTGTTTGACGGTCTCTTGGAAATACCTAAAAGCATCTGAGTAATATATGTGTGTGTGTGTGTGTTCTTGTTTTATTATAAAAAAGAGATGTATTGAGGCAAACAAAGTGGGTTATGTAACTAATGTGCCAATCTATTTAGGTTTGAAATAATCAAAGGAGAGCTTTCAGGCTAGAGAAAGACCTTGGCAAACTTCTATATGTTCAATTGAAATTTTTTGTGAGAGGTAGATTAAGAACTGATTTGCTGGTGTGTTTATTGATATGATAGTTTTTTTGGATAGCAGTTGAGGCCTTTTTGCCTTGGATTCTTTTATGTGGAGGAAAATGATATTGCGATTCCTCTTCTACTTGTAACTTATGATCTCTTATTACTTCTTCCTCTCATCTTGTTTTCTTTTTGGTCTAAGCCACTTGTATATGGAAGAATAGAACCATTAAGCATATGTGTCAGCAAATTCAGTTATACATTTTGACATTAAGGAGGTTTTGAAAGTGTTTGACTGTTTGTTATCACCTTATTAGCTATTGGTTCTTGGATGCTTATAATTACTACTATATGGTGATGTTAAATTATATTTGTAATGTATGCTACATCTGTGGTATTTAACAAAATTTTTTATTTTTTATTTTTTTTCATATAGTTGCTTTTTTCATTTTTCCCACTGCAAGCATTAAACGTTTTCAAAGAGAAATGACATTGCTAACTAGCATTCATATGATGCATATAAATTATGGAAGCTCCTCCAATCTCAATTTAGTTATTGCTCAAACAGTTTTCTTATTAAAGTACTCTGATGCCATGCAACCAGTTTCTTACCAAATTGATGATGTCCATGTTTCTTGAACAGCTATTGTTTCTGTTAATTTGGTTGTTTATACTATATATGCGTCCTCCATTTCTGAATGATAAGAAACTTAACTTTCCTCAATTCTGTACTGGAAGATTCATATAGTTTTGTATCATTGTCTTATAGATAAGTTTTACAATTTTACTGGCTAAGATAAGATATGCGTGAACTATATAGGTTTCTCTTGTTTAAGTTTTTATGCATTTTATAGTTAATCTTAAAGCATGATACAAGTTCTGCTTATTACTTGATCCCAGGTTGGAAACTTTAGAGTCGAACCCCCTGGGTTGTTTCGAGGCCGTGGAGAGCATCCAAAGGTTATATCGATAACCTTTTACTAATGATGTAGATTTTAGAGAAGTTGAAATGGAATATTTTGTTATGTTGGCTATATCTGGAAGCACTTGTACTATTTCTTAAGATTTTCATTGTGAATTTCGTGTTAGTTGTTGGTAATTATGGTGACAGATGGGGAAGCTGAAAAGGCGCATACGTCCAAATGACATTACGATAAATATTGGAAAAGATGCCCCAATTCCAGAATGTCCTATTCCTGGTGAAAGGTTTGTTACTATCTGTTTGAAGAAGAAAAGGGAAGATTTTTACTGCTCTAAATATGAAGTGGTAACTGTTGAGACATATTTTGGCAGCTGGAAAGAAGTGAAGCATGACAATACTGTTACGTGGTTAGCTTTTTGGAATGATCCAATCAATCCAAAAGAATTCAAATATGTCTTCTTGGCAGCTAGCAGTTCTTTGAAGGGGCAAAGTGACAAGGAGAAGTATGAAAAAGCAAGGATGCTGAAGGTATTTTACATGCAATTTCAGCTATACGCTTCTGGGAATTGTCATTTTGTGATGTCATGTAAATAATATATTAGTTCTCATCCAATTGTTATAACTTTTGCTATTTTGAGTGCAGGACTACATACAGGGCATCAGAGCAGCATACACCAAGGATTTTGTAAATAAAGATATTACAAAGCGGCAAATAGCAGTTGCTACCTATCTTATTGATAAATTAGCTCTTAGGGCAGGCAATGAGAAGGTATAATGCATGTATATTTACTTCAACTAGTGTATTTATATTCCTGTTTATACCTTTTTCATATGGGAAGTTAAGGCCTTAGACTGATCGGAATAACAAAGGATTCATGTAGCCAACCCCACCTAGTTTAGTTGGGCTTTGATGAGTAATGTCGAATTCTGTTTTGAGTATGGTGAGGATATCGCTTGCGTATGTTTACAGTCTTATTTTTCATTCAAGCGAAGGTTATATAATTGTATTAGGCAGGTGAGGCATCAATGTAGAACCTCGAGTCAAACCTTTAAGAACACAGTACCTGAAAATTTGTGATCTTATGCTAAGGTCTGGGTTGTAGATATGATCCAACATTAAGCAGAATGGCAAAAATGAATCTGTAGCTGACTTCAAATAGTTGACATATGGTTTTGTTGACCTAGGTTGAGAGACGCAATTTGGTTTATTTGTTCAGTACAGAATTTGATTTATTGTGGTTCAATTTTAACATTTTCTTATTTTATGCCCTTGCTAATGTTGCATTGCGTTAGTAGTGGTGAAGAATCATAGCTATTTGTTAGTTAGTTTGTTCCCTTTATGTATGAATTTTTAGGGTCAAATGAAAATATTAAATGAGGCTGGAAGAACTTGAAAGTTGCTTTTGAGACTTAAATTGTGTGAATGGGATAAGGAGTGGCCATAGCTTTTCTTTGAAAGTAATGGTCCATCATTTTAAGTATGGTGAGCCCGAATACAACCTGGTGTTGGCTAATATGCTGTGATACAGAAAACTAATGTATTAAAGATCCAAAAAGACATTTAAAAGAATAAAAAATATTGAAAAATAGATGTTGGAACAATGCAATAAATAGAAAAATTCTTAGTTTCTAACATTCAATATTGTAAAAGAATTTGACAATATGCTCTATCTAGTTAATCTATCACGCTTTTTGAATAGGATTTGGGTATCATAAGTGCAGTCCCGACCCTGTCAGCATATGCTTACTATAGCTAAAGTAAGCATGAAGCTAATAGATAATTATGAGATACATATTTTGAAAAGATGCTATTATCAATTTTTCCTTTTACTGTTTTGTGATAATAGGATCATATTATCAATTTAGTCTTGCCATGTATTGGTTCCATAAATGAACACTAGCGGGGAATTTTTTCTTTGTTTTGGCTTTAATTATTGTGTGGAAGGCTATAAATCTAGATTTGATCCTGCCATATCAGTATGTATCTAATGATGGTTCCTGAGGCTCTAGGCGTTATTAGTTATTCTAAATGAATATGCTCATACACTAGCTATTAAATATTGCTAGAAATTGCAGCGCTAAGAAGCATGAACTGCTTAGCGTCAAACACTTGTTGTACACGATACTTGTACGACACGCCTTTGACACGACACCACTTTCTTTGCCTCCTCTCCTCCTTTCTATTTTTGTTTGTCCTATCTTTTCCGTGAACAACTCAACTAGGGTTCCCAAAAACAATACAAAAGGCTGCATTTTGAAAAATGTGTGTGATGCTACATGATATAATATAATTATATGTATAAAAATATATATTTTATTAATGTCATGTCTTCGCCGTATCATATCCTTGCTTGTTAGAATTTGCCGTATCACTGTGTGTTATATGTCGTACTTGTGACCCATGTTTGTGTCCGTGTTTCATAGTTGAGGAGTTCAGTTAATCAATTAAATGTTGAATCAACCTAAAGTTATCTGGATAGATGCCCTATTTAATTTATAGAAAGACAGATGATGACCAAAAAAAGGCAATAGATATTACGAATGAAGGGTTTTTTTTATTTTTCCTCTTGCCAATGGTTAGATGTTAGAGAGTTAGTAGGTGAAGATGGGCTATGAACCTAGGCCTATGATATGATTTTGATCAGGCTTTACCACCTGGGCTAGGTGGCATCTTCGAGGAGTTATATTTAAGGTTTCTTGTGAAAGAAGACAAAAGATTTTGTCCTTGCCACCGCCAAATGGGTTTTTATGGAGTATTGTTTTGATCCTAGTATTGTTTTAGACGGTGAGATATACTTTTCTTGAACTGATCTCGTGGGTCTCTTCATGTTGTAGTGCAAAACATTGAAATTAGGTTCCTGAAAGCTGTCTCATGGATTCTGGATTTTGTCTCTGTGGTAA
This sequence comes from Hamamelis virginiana, assembly GCA_017140935.1. Taxonomy (NCBI): domain Eukaryota; kingdom Viridiplantae; phylum Streptophyta; class Magnoliopsida; order Saxifragales; family Hamamelidaceae; genus Hamamelis; species Hamamelis virginiana. Next base: position 239,928 of record JAESVK010001228.1, read on the forward strand.
AAGTTGAATTATTCTGCCTAGCCTTATTTTTTTATTTTTTTCCAACAGGTCTTTGGGAATTTGGGTTACCCATATTTGATATGTTTCATATCATCTATTATATTCTTCTATGTTTGTGCATGTGTTCTTAAAACTTGTTTGCTTTGTTAGTTGTACTGTTTACGTTTACTCCATCATATGTTTTATGATAGGTTCCAAATAGCAATTTGCCTATGGGTGCTTTTATTTTCATTCTATAACACAAGATATCCAGGATTTCTTCACGTTTCAGTTTGCTTCTGCAGGATGATGACGAGGCTGATACTGTTGGTTGCTGCACATTGAAAGTAGAAAATGTAAAGTTAGCACCCCCAAACAAGTTGGAGGTATAATGGGTTTATTTCCCTGACAGTCCAGTTTTGAATTCAACTTAGGTTAACTTGGTCACCGTGGAAGTGAACTAGTCTTTGCCAAAGAAAACATCAAGCTTGAATTGAAGAGATTTAAATGACTTAAGTTAAACTTCAGTGGAGTGGATTTAAGCTGTGAAAATTTATTGAAGTTTGTAGAAGTATAGAACCATGCCCTATATTTCATTACTCTCGTGCATACAGCAAATAATAACAAACGAACTCCTTGTTTCACTATACAGTTTGACTTCCTTGGTAAAGATTCGATTAGATACAACAACGTGGTTGAAGTTGAGCTTCCTGTGTACAAGGCAATTGGACAGTTTCAAGCTGGTGAGTATATGACCTTCATATCAAGATATCTTTTTTATTCGGTATTGTTTATCGTGCGTATGTTTTTCATATTTTCTTCAGGAAAACGTGACAGTGATGATCTTTTTGACAAGCTGGATACTAGTAAATTGAATGCTCATCTAAAGGAACTTATGCCCGGCCTCACAGCAAAAGTTTTCCGTACATACAATGCATCTATCACATTGGATGAGATGGTAAGCTGAGGTCCTGTAGTTTAGTATTATGTTCTGTTCTTTATGTTTTACAAGGACCACAATATTTTCCCTTGTCTAAAGGGGATTTAATTCTCAATGATGTATGTTTACTGTATTCCTGGACTATATTTAGTTCCCCAGTGAAAGTGAGATCCCTTTGGCCCTTTAGTTCCTGTCAATTGTTCCTTGTATCCAGGAGAGAGAGGTCTCATTTTTAAGGAGTTGGTTTAACATTTTATGGGAATTGAAAGTCACTCTTATACGGTCTGTTTGGACACATTGGCATTTCCTATTTCTTTTTTTTCAATAATTTTTTTTTGAGTAAAAACTCCTGACAAACATGTTTGGTAGTCCGCTTTAATGTTTTCGGGAAACAGTATCCAAATTTTTTTCATAGATTTCATGCTTCCACAAATTTCCAAAATTTTTGAAAGTTGAAACTAGTTTCCAAAATTCCACATGCTCCACCTCTGCTACATTCATCATGGCCACCATCACTGATGCCACCACCACTGTAACCCCACTACCACATCACTGCCACCACTGCTGCTGCCACCACCACCAATACCACTCTGTCACCACAGCCACCACTTTACCAACATCATGACCCTATCTCCACATCATGCCGTCACACCACCACCACTGCGCTGCCTCCACTGCCACATCCGTTTCATCATAATGAAACCAAACACTATCAAAATGTAGAGTTTTTGAGCTGCAGTTGCGCAAACTGATACTTACAAGATATTTATGATGGAAAGATCAATTTGCAAAATTAATGATAATGTTTTATATGAAATAGACAACATATCAACGATATAGATCTATTTAGTATGGGCCTTGGGGTAGTATGGAAGATGTCATTTATAACAAACTACACTTGTAATGAGCATATTAATATCTCATGGAAACATTTTAAGTTCATAATCGACAAACATATTATATCTATTAAAGTAGTAGTGTGAAAACTATTGGTATGTTTGATGGATGATATCTTATTAGCATATTATGGTAAGATATGTGAACATTCATTATTTTTTGGCATAATAAAGGGAAATTTTCATCAATATTTGGTGGAAACTCTTTCAATATGGGCATAATATATGATTTTGGTGTTGAAAGTGGGGATGGAAGAATTACTCTGCTTCTTTTGAACTTATCTAGTCCTCTCCTTTTTCTTATGTGGTATTTCCTTATGTGGGATGTTTCTGTTCGATATTCCATTAAGAGTTATTCTTATGTGGATTTTGTTCTGGCCGATGACAGTTGAGTAGGGATACGAAGGATGGGGATGTTGCAGAGAAAGTTGTTGTTTATAATAGTGCAAACAAGGAGGTAAGGAAAGTTTGTCACTGGGAAAATTTTATAAAGGTAATGACCGTCTTGAATTTGAGTTCCTTTCTGCTACCTACAATTTTGGCTGTTATCATTGCAGGTTGCAATCATTTGTAATCATCAACGTACTATCTCAAAGTCTCATGCTGCACAAATGTCAAGGTTGACTGAGAAGATAGATGAACTGAAGGTATGACCATTTCTGGAATCTTGGCAGGAAACCTAGGTGCCCGCAAGTGAAGAATGTTGTGGTCTAATTTGGGCACCACACCAGCTGATATATGCATTTTGAGGATTTTCTTGACACCCTTTGTGTGTGTGTGTGTGTGTGTGGTTTGATAAATCCAAGCAGTACCACTTTGCATATTTCTTAAGCTTAACTTGTCATATTGTGTGTAGGGGATTCTGGATGAACTAAAAACAGATTTGGCTAGGGCAAAGAAAGGGAAGCCTCCACTAAAGGATGCTGATGGGAAGCGAAAGAAGAATTTGACCCCTGAAGCGTAATATAATTTTTGCCTCTGTATATGCCCTATTATGTACCTGGTGTAGATATGCTGGCTTGCTGTTGCTAATGAATTTAGATATGCCAGGTTAGAGAGGAAGATAGCTCAAACCAATGCAAAGATTGAGAAAATGGAACGGGATAAGCATACTAAAGAGGATCTGAAAACTGTTGCTTTGGGCACGTCAAAGATCAACTACCTTGACCCTAGGATTTCGGTCGCATGGTGCAAGAGACATGAAGTTCCCATTGAGAAGGTGAAACAGATTTCCTGATGATAATTATGCTTCGATTATTGCTCTGATTGAAAGCAAAAATATCAAATTGGCATGTTGTCCATTTAGTGGAGTAACTGCAGATTTATAGTAGAACTATTTTGAATCAGGTTTTTGTTTATTTGAATTTGCTTTTTTTTTTTTTTTTTTTTTTTTTTTTTTGCAGATATTTAACAAGTCTCTTCTGGCAAAGTTTGCTTGGGCAATGGATGTTGATCCCAGCTTCAGATTCTGATATTTCCTCGAAATTACTCTTTCTCTCTCTCTCTCTCCCCCAACGGAAAATTCATGTTGTATGTCCATCTAATCTAATTGTGGGAAGTTGTCCCTTCCTGTTTTTCTTTTTCTTTATTTTTTTTTTGTTAATCAATATTCAGAGTTGGTAAGAAGCCGGGACAAGAATTCTCTGCTGAAACATTTTAGACATTTTCAAATATGTATTACTGAAATTCTGAATGTTTCAAAATACATTGAAATCTTTCAGCACATAGTAATTAAATTCCTTTGATTTTTAAGAGAGAGTGTCTTGTTGTCTTGTTAAGCCTTTGCTTTGTGATTTGTATGTACACTTACTGCCTGAAAGTGCCTACAGATTTAGGGAGTTAAACCAGGGATTTTATTTTCTAATAACAGCAGCCCCTTGGATACCTGTAGCTATATACTATCTACACTCATACCTGTAGCTATACTTCCATCTACACATGCCACAGTTTTTCAGAGAGAGAGAGAGAGAGAGAGATGGGAATTGTTAGCATACCCAAAGGTATGGCACCGCTCAGCTTCGAAAATGATACCTTTCCAACTTTTTAGAGAGTGCTTGGTGAGAATGGTAACATCCCCATACAAATAGATTATTCACATATTGAATTTTGAAAATCAATTGTCCTATCACTCTAATTTTTGGAGAAATAATATACATAATAACAATATTTACTCCAACGGTCACAGGTGGATTTTTCAAAATATCTATCCCATGGCCTCATATATATATATATATATATATATATATATAGGATAGAAATGATCCAATAAGAAATACCTTACTTTATTAAAGTTGGCCAAAGAGTGTTTTCTCACTTTAATAAAGTAAGGTATCTCTTACTGGGTCACTTATAATCATAGTGATCCAACGGTATGTTTCAGAAAAAACAGACGGTGTAAAAATGGTGACATTCTGAAGAACAAAAAAGTTTCAATTTTTCACACTGTCATTTTTCAAAAACTGACCATTGGATTACTGTGATTTTTGGCAGACATGACATGTATAAGAGGGGTATCAAATCCAACGGTCGATTTTCAAAGTGTACTGTATAAATGGTTGTAATTGAGGTGACATGTATATATATATATATAGAGGAATGATGAAGTCAACATATGCTTATATAAGCTTATGTTAGCATGAAGACTATAGATAATTGTTTGATGCATATTTTGAGAAACTAACAGTTGAATTAAATACTGTACTTATTCATGTTATGTATGTCAAAAATCATAATGATCCAACAATTAGTTTTTCATAGCTTCATTTTGAAATTATGATATTAGATGACTGTGATTTTTGGCATGCATGACATTCATAAGTACATTATCTAATCTAATAGTGAATTTTTCAAAATATGTATTTCACAATTATCTATGAACTTCATACTTACATAACTTACGTAAGCATATGTTGACTAGATCGGGACTGTATATATATATATATATATATATATAGTTTTTCAAAATATACACGCCATAAATATTGATCAGTTGTGGTATATAACATACCTCACACACACACACACACAAATGATTAAGTCAGTATATGCTTATATAAATTTATGTAAGCACGAAGCTAGTAGATAATTGTGAGATACATGTTTCGAAAAATGACAATTGGGTTAGATACTATATTTATGTATGTCCTGCATGCTAAAAGTCACAATGATCCAACGGTTGATTTTTCAGAAATGTGATTGAGAAAAATTATGACAATTTTCAGCGGTCACAGTTTTTCCGATTTATATTTTGAGATGATTACATTGAATCACTATAATTTTTGGCACATATAACATACATAAGTAGAATATCTAATTTAACGGTGAGTTTTTCAAAAAATATATCCAACCATAAGATATATAAACATATGCTCACTAGATGTGGAATTCCCAATCCTCTCATTTCTTTTCATTTTTAAACTTAAACTCGATATTGCTTGTCTTAATTTTATTCCATTTAGTTTCTTAGGATAAACCAACCCCATTGAGTTCAAAAACTTAAAACTCTAATGATCGACTTGATGACATTAAAAGGATAATATTAATTGTTCAACAAATGGCATGAAAATAAAATGGAAACTAGTGTTGGCCAAGTCAAGTTTTGTAATCTATTATTACATTTGTACCCATGGTGTTTTTTTAGGTTATTTTTATGCAATTTTATATCATCGAGTTGATAAAGAAAAATGTTTGAAATATTAATATTGAATAAATTGACCTTCTTCTCTTATCGACTAATGTGGCAACCATAAATAATTAGAAACTAAAAGACAAGTAGTCTTTTTATGTTTTCAATCTAGAAAGGGATTGCTAAAGACGTAATGAGGGTCCTCGATCTGCTTGGATTTGCTTGGTGCTTGGGTAATGTGTCATGATCTGGATCATCTGTATATCACCCAAATAAAAAGTTGAACATCCAGATTATGACATATCACCCAAGTATATTCAAACCCGAAAGACCATCTAATGGAATATATCTCGACATTTTGGATTTGAGCATATAAAATTGCATCAATACTCATTTATTAGTTTTAAGAGAGACACGTACTCGTATGGTCAGGTTCATTTAATTTAATTTTTTTTTTTTAAAATTGCCATTACCTAGTGAAGGTATCTAGTAAATTTATAATTAGGAAGACCTAATTAACAACATTCTGAATTCAGTAAATTTATTACTCTTAACACTTCTCGATTCATTGTAGATGTTTATATTCTCGAACTTATAGCGAATTTTTTACAGCCATTTCTTTTTGAATAATGAATATATCTTTTTTTTTTTCCCCTTGTTGTTTCTAAAAGTTTTGGCTGCTCTTTTAATTTTTATTTGTCTTTCATATATTTTCTTCAAATTTTTAGCCCATTTAAAAAATTAAATTATCACAGCTAGCTGGATCATTCTAAAATTTGTAGTTTCTTGGGCTAGTGTTTACATCAAAGTTATCCTACCTTCCAGGCTTCCAGCAGCTAAGAGGCCCATAAAATTAGTCTCCACTCCTTGAGGCTAGGAAGTGAAGAACAGAACCTCCACAGCCCAAAGCAGCTGCCTTTCCATGGATACTTAGAACTTGGATTCTCTCTCTCTCTCTCTTTCTCACACACACACACACACATTATAGAAAGCAGGAATGCGAAGGTCAGGCGCACCTTGTTACAAGTTGCATTAGGTAACCTTTTTTAGAGTTAGTTGGAGATCATATTTTGAAAAACTTACCTTTGGATTAGATACCCCTCTTATGTATATCATGCCTGCCAAAAATTATAGTGATCCGATGGTCAGTGTGATTTTTGGTAGGCATGACATTCATAAGAGGAGTTTTTAATCCAACAATTAATTTAGCAAAAATTGATCTGCAACTAGCTCTAAAATGCAACTTGCATCAGGTGTACCTCACCTTTGCGTTCCTGATCATAGAAAGTGATATAAATGTTTAGGAATTGAAGCACATAAGCTCCGATCCACAACCCAAAGCTGTCTGTCCATGGATACTAGTTAGAACTTGGATTCTCTCTCTCACTCTCTCTCTTTCTCTCTCTCTTATATAATAGAAAATGATATAAATGTTCTAAAACCAAACATAAATTTAACACTCCATTTTGCATTAGGAACATTAAACCACCTTACAATTCAAACAAGATAAGGAAGACACATGAACAATATGGTCGAGAATATAGAAATTACTCAACCCAATTGGATCCACATGTTTCTTTTAGACGTCCACACACTAACGGCACATGCTGTTCACGTGCCCTTATTATTAACATACATTTAAGACTTGCATAATCCAACGTAGGGGATCCATCATGTGGTTTTTCTAATTGTTGCCGGCTTCAGTTTCAGCTTCCATCTCCTCCCCAGGAGGCGGGTGTTTGCCGTGACCGTGCCCGTGCCCGTGCCCGTGTCCGTGCCCGTGCCCGTGTCGGTGTCCGTGCCCATGCCCGTGTCCGTGCCCATGTCCATCCTCTACGCTGTCCGTCTGCACGCTCTCCTCTACCAAAAGAGAAGAAAAAACAATGTCAAAAATATTAATTGCTGTATGTACTTGCCTCTCGTATATTTGTAATTGAAAAATACTATGCATTACTTCAAGAGATGGCTACAATTATCATCACTACCAGAAAGAAATGTTGTGAATTTTCAAAATTACCCACAGCCAATTTTCCAAAACTTCCCTAATTTTCTTCTTATAGCGATTCTATGTAGCGATTCATATTATAAACATAACATAATTATCTCTCTCTATATATAGAGAGTAATGCTACACATCGTTACAAGAGATAAATGAGGATAATTTCGGAAAATTCACACCATTTATCTCTTGTAGAGATGCTTTGTTGTGATACCTTGCAGCAATATATGAATAGCATTCTCGATATATCTATCTATATATATATATATATATATATATATATATATATATATATATATATATATATAT
>JAESVK010001228.1:364736-395416 GCA_017140935.1 Hamamelis virginiana
GTGTGCAATAAATAAAATAAAATAATAATAATTAAGAAAATTTACTATTGTCTTAATTGATGACCACATGGCACATTTCATTGCCCAATGGCAAAATGCCAAGTGTGCAATAAATAAAATAAAATAATAATAATTAAGAAAATTTACTACTGAAAATTTACTATTAGAAAATTTACTATTCAAAATTTTGGGGTCTCACAATACCTCCCCCTTAACAGGATTTCGTCCCCGAAATTATCCGTCAACAAACAGATAAGAATACTTCTCACAGATGTATATATATATATATATACATAAATCATAAAGATAACAATTATCTGCCAAATCAAATAATAAAATATTATTTATATATATCATAGAGCAGGATTATTTTGAGAAGTAGAAGCAACATTTACAGACACTTTCTGTAATCTGTCTACTATTTCCTTCTGTACTTCTTTAATCTTATCATTATACTGTTCTAACTCTTTAATAAAGAGATTCACCAACAGTATCTGTCGATACGTTTTCAGAAAATCAAGCTTTTGTCAAAAAGTAAACAGTTCTAGCACTCATTTTAAAAAAAATAATTTTGTCTGCATTACCGACAGTTCAAATCAGTTGAATACGTTTTCAGAAAATCTCTTTTTCGTCAAAAAGTAAACAGTAATTCGTCTGCAGACATTTCAAATCAGTTTGAATTTTGCAACCAAACGTATATCCAAAATTTTTGTATAAATTTGGCTCTCCTCTTTCCATTTACTCATTCCAATCTATCATTCGTTTCTATATCTGAAAATGCATCATCTCGTATTGATTCATGAAAATCTTTTTCATATTCTACCATTGCATAAAATTTTTGTTCAATATCTACTCCTAACTCCATTTCTGAAATTCTTTAAGAATATTAGAAGAAATGCTTTCTTCTATCACCACTCTTAGAAACAGCTTTATCTTTCCTCATACATCAAAAATTTGTTGGTCATGCAGTAGTTTGTCAAATCATATCTCAACCTGCATCTCCTTAAGAACATCAGAGAATTATCATCATCATCACCATCACTTCGTCTGTTATCATTATTATTAATCTTCTATTTCAAAGATCATGATGCAAAATATCCGATTGTACCATGAGATTATTTACACACAATAATTTCTTAGTGTCGGCAAGCCGACCATGGTCCGTAAATATCGGATCTTGCTCCCCTCTTTTCCTCTTTCTTATATTATTTGCTGAAGAGAGATCAAATGAGGGAAGAAGAAGAGATAGAAAATGGGGAAAAGCTCCGGCTTACTCCATTCATCCCGGCACTTCCTTGAGTCAAAGCTCAATAAAATTTTAGATCTGCAACCGGATCACACTGAAAGCTCTCTTCCATCTATGGAAGAATTCTCTGTTCTCTCTCTTGGTAACTATAGATCACTGCTAATCTCACGGGTATGGATCACAACCTAGATTTCTTAAATATATTTTGTTATGGGATAACTATAGATCTCTGCTAGTTATACTTAAGAGATGTCTCAGTTATTGCCATTTCAAGGTTGTATGTTCCATATTCCATAATGTAAATCTTTTGAGGTTGATTCCGCCAGGCATGCAGTAATCAGTAAAAGATTATCAAATGCATCCTCAGAGTGCATCTCCAAGCAATTCATATTCTAGGATGTATTCTTTGGTATGAAAAGATTTAGCCGGCGATTTCATCAAAAGATGAAGAAAAATTGGGCAACCTCTCTATAATCTCTATAGGGAAGCGAAATCTCAAAGGTCCGAGAAAATTTGGAGCTTCTAAGTCTCAAACACATGTTTCAAAGTTCAAGACTTAAGCTGTGGAAATACTTGTAATGTTTGTATATACCAGATGTAAATACCATTTACTACCACTGTACACCTGATTATGATTAGTATAAAAATCAAGTACCAGGTAAATCATACTTTATGCAATAATTGTGATTTCACAATTTTCAAGTATTTCTACCGTAATTAATTATGATGTGTAATCTTAATAGATTATTGATGATTCATACCAGAATCGTTCCCATATATATATCACTAATGATTCTACAGGAATCATAATCACATAATTATACATCTTCTCTACCAAAGCAACAAGATTATACTCATTATAATATACCATCACTCAGGTATTATACGTATTTCATTTCCATACAAATATCCAAACACAAACATCATACATATATATATATACACACATATATATGTATACACATACGTTTGCCCTAATCCTCATCTCTAGTAAAGTTACTATGACTCTACTTTATCAAGGTCAAAGGCTCTGAATCATCACTACCTTTAGTGGGTGAACTCACCTCTCCCTCAGGCTTAGACATCTCGGTCCAAACTTGAAATTTCAGATATCACAACTCAGTAACCTATTTCTGGACAGTGTTTCTCTTTCGTGACTAGTACTCAATCAACCAAAAGCTCTGATACCAAAATTGTAACACCCCACACAGGGTTACCCCTATGCGGAAATGCCACAGTGACATAAAACACCAAGCGCTTATCTTTTGAGTAATTTCTTTTTAAAATTAACACAGTTTTTCAAAATACGCGTGCGGAAGTCTTTAAATATATATATATTTTTTTTTTCAACATCTCAACAATTAAAGATAGCGCTGAGTACTAGTTTGTATCCTGAGTACAGTCCCGTAATGTACCCAAATTCCAAAAACATCCATTTAGTTTACTGAGTTGGATAGTGTCTCATGCTGATAACGTGTCATCCTCTTAAAGAAAACACATAGCAGAAAAATAAACAAACACCAGGATTTACATGGTTCAGCAAATTGCTTAGTCCATGGTGAGTCATTTTTATTATTGTTATTCATATTACAAGAATACAATATCTTCTTATCTCAATACATTCAGAAATATTCACATCCTTCCATATTCTCATATCTGTCAACAAATTTTATCATCAACCAAATATCACATAAATAAATCATCATATCTGTAATTCATTTATATATATCATCACATCTGTAATTCATTTATATATATTACAGAATATATCCATCACTTTTTCACAATAAATAATTTTACAGTACATGCATGCTTTATGCATATGACAGATATATGATGCAATGCTCATGCAGTCATACCTGTCATTTTCTCTGTTCTGCTTTTCCTGCAAAACATCAACACATAACAGATGGCTACCTCATTTTTAAGGTACTCAACCATCTTAACCACAACAGCATCCCCTCCTTTTTAGGATGTATATCACCCAATCCCCACCTTTTTAGGACCTACCGCGATTGTCACTCATTGACAAGAGGATTTACGTACTATTTTTAGCAAGGGTGATATATTAGTGCACTAACTGTTTCCTAGGATCTTTTGTCCTATCGGTGGTATCTCAACTCCACAGTTACAAAAATAATCATAAATGCATATGATTTTCTATGCAATATATTTCACATGTAACTGTGTCTCATGCCAGATGCAATTATGCAATACATATGGCATACATCTCATATCAACAATTCATGTATGTCAATTTGTGCATACATTACATAGTATATCAGCTCAACATTTATATCAGTGATATACAAATAAATCATTCTGCTCACTCAACTTGAGCCACCACATGTAACTGTGCCACTGTAACACCCCGTACTTCTCCAAGTAACAATATTGTCCGCTTTGCTTGCACGCGTAACATGCGCGCCCATTTACGCATATCCACATGACAAGTGCACGGTTTTATTTTCTCAAAACACATTGTTACTATAAGATGTATGGAATTTACTGTTAAACCCAGTCACTTTCTCATAACATCATCATCACATGCCATATGCCAATTTTATGTGCAATAATTATGGCAAAATATCATACGTATGTATTTTATACATAACAATTAACATGCTTCATCATTTTATTCATAATAATAACAGCATGTTATAAACTTTACAAATATCACATGCATATATTAACAGTTTATATATATGCCAATATAATTTCCATAACTTGTATTTCCAAGGTCTTTCACTAATCATCATGATTTTATAAAAATCAATTATTCATGAAAATTAACTATTTTCCAAAGACTCACAATTTGGAAGATAGCTAATTTTCTATCCACATGTATTTTATATACAATAATCCATTCTTTTTGGCCAACTTTGCACACTTATAACTCCTTCGTTACTCATCCGATTTGGATGATTCAAGATGTTATAGAATCTGTGTGATATAAGCTTTCAAAATATCATGGTGGTGTATAACACCTCCCATCCGAACATATTTAAAAATGATGCCCAAGTAGGCTCGTTAATAAAATTTCCGATTTTTCGGCAACTTCGGTTCTCAATTTCTCTCACAATTCACATCCAATTGAAGTGATTCGAAGTTCTAAATTCATATAAAATCAATCTACATCATATATGTAAAAATCATAATTTTTCAATAAACTATGAAAATACACTTTGTGTCACTTATTAAAGCTTCAAGGAAACTTTCTCTCTCTAGAAATTTCCATTCATCCATAGGTCTTTTTCCATGATTCTTGTCTCTAAAAATCCATAAATTCAAGCTTTACAATATACTCAAATTTCAGAATTTTCGGACATATACACAATATACTACAAATTTTCAAAGTTTCAATATTTCTAAACTTCAGAAAATTATAGAAATTAATCTACTCATTGGAAAATTCCCAAATTTGATACACATGATCTTGAGTTGATATAATTGATGGGAAAAATAGTCCCAAAGTTTCAGATTTTCATTTTCATATAAAATAAAAATTCAAGATTTGAAATCCCCATATTTCATTTTCATGATTTCCATCCAAAAACAGTTTTTAGTGTTTAGGCCGTATCTTCTAGCTCATTTATCCAAATTTAATGAACAACCAGTGTTCTGAAAAGAAAACTCGAAGATCTACAATTTCATATTTCACAACCATGGCCTAATTTCAACATTTTCATGGTCAAAATAAGCAATTACCGTAGCTTTTCTATTTTGGACGAAAATATATTTTGCTGAAAAACTAGTTTGAGTAAAACAATCATAACTCTTCACACAAAATTCCAAATAAGTCAAGGTCGGATTCGTTAGAAAGCTAATTGAAAGATCTACAACTTTCATGAAGAAGGTTTAGATCAATTCGGCCTCTAACCAATTCAAAAATACCCAAACAGTATGCTCTATTTTGAAATTCAATTTGTTCTAAATTTTCCTAGAACTTTCTAGGCAAACAAACACCTCCCAATTTCACCAAATCATGATATAAACTCATCAATTAAGCTAAAATCAAGATAGAAAAGAATAGGAACCTCACCCAATTTCGAATTTGAAGAAGATTTGGAGTTGAATTTCCCAAATTCCCAAACTTTCTCTTATTTTCTTTTCTCTTTTCTTTTTCTCTTCTTTCCTTCTCTCTTTCTTTCTTTTCTTTTCTTTCTCTCTTCTCTCCCCTTTCTTTCTCTCTTTCTTCTCTCTTCCTTCTCCCTTCTCCTCATCCGAAGACACACCCCCCTCCTCTCTTATCTTCCTCTCTTCTTTCTTTATTCTTTCCCTTTCTTTTATTTTATTTCATTTCTTTATTTTTTTTTTTAATTCCTATCTAATCCCTCCTAACCCACTCTTCTTATCTTTCCTTTTTTTTTTTTCTCACCCACTTCCCACTCTTCCTTATTCTATCTCCCCCTCCTAACACACTACCATTCTTGTCCCCCTCCCCTTCCCCACATAGATTATATATATATATACATAGATTATATATATATATACATAGATTATATATATATATATATATATATATATATATATATATATATATATATATATATATATATATATATATATTATTTTCAAATCATAAAATTTACTATGGTGATCATCCACCATTCTCATCTTCCATTCTCAAATTTATCTACCACTCTCAAATTTAACTACCACTCTTAGATTCATCCACCATTCTTTCATATTTACCATTCATATACACCCACCATTCACATTTATCCACCATTCATATTTACCCACCATTCACATTTTAGATGTCACCCAAGGGTGTACATAAATTCTCATGCACCCTTCTTAATTGATGACCACATGGCACATTTCATTGCCCAATGGCAAAATGCCAAGTGTGCAATAAATAAAATAAAATAATAATAATTAAGAAAATTTACTACTGAAAATTTACTATTAGAAAATTTACTATTCAAAATTTTGGGGTCTCACATTTGTTCATGCATATAAAAATGCATTTGTATCCATTATTAATATAAAAAAGAATTTATGGTAGGAATAAGTTTTTATCTTTTGACAAAAGAGTAGAAACAGACTCTTAACAGAGAAAGAGCTATGCAAGTTTTGTTGAAAAGAGGCCTAAAGTTTAGAAAAAAACATTGTGTAGTGAGAAAGTCCAAAACGATGTCATTTTCTATTATTTTCTCTCCATATTTTGACATTATAACTTTTTACAGGGAAAATATCTCATGGCATGAATGACGTTTACTATTCGAGGTGTTAATTTTGACAACTCTACATACCATTGCCAAAATTTGACACTTCAAATGACATATCACTATTGAAGCTCTAAAGGTGGATAATTAAGACCACGAGTTTTGTTAAGAGTTTTATTATTTGCATCAATTACAGTACCATATCTTGCACTATTTCACATAATATGTGTCAAAATGTAGAAAATTACAAGACTCAAAACAAGGACCTCCTCCTATAGAAGGAGGAGAAATCCCATTAAACAACAAGCCACATATGTCATCAACATATTAAAAATTGGGCAATTTCCATGAATAATCCTAAGTTTCCAAATTATTACGGCTAAGAACCAGATCCAAAACATATTACGAAAATATTTTTTTAGGACATAAATACTCTCCACTCATACGGTAATTACAATTTGACCATTGAAATTGTCAAATTTTGGTACGGTTTTCTAAAAAAAAATTGAATAATCCACAATAATCAACACAATCCTCAATTTTGTGTATAATCCTCAATCCTCAATCCTCAATCCTCAATAATACAAAGAATCACCATAATTACAAATAATCACCAATCCCCTATATTACTAAGAACATCAAATAAAGTATACCAGATTTGATTGATTTGGTGTTTTTGAAAAGCGCAAACTGAATGAATGACATGCATGATATGACATATTGAAATTGTGGATTATTAGAAAAGTTGGGGATTGTGTATAAATTCAGGGATTGGGAATTGTGTTTAATTTTAGAGATTATGTGTACACATGGGGATACTATACAAATATGGGTATTGGAGATTTTGTGATAAATTGAGTATTTCATTAGCAATTGGGTATTGAAGACTCTATAAAGAATTGGGGATTGGTTATAAAATTGGGGATTACTTGTTAAATTGGTGATTATGTGTAATAATTTTTTTGTAATTAAAAATTTGGGGACATTGAATGATTAACATTAAATGTTGACGTGACATATAGGGGATTATGGATTCTTAACAACATTGGGAATTGTTCATAAATTTGGGAATTGGGGGTTATGTATATTATTGGTAATTATTAGATAAATTGGGGATTGGAGATTCTGTTTATTTTTGGAAATTATATATAAAATTGAGGATCCTGTACAAATTGGTCAAACTTTAATTTTAAGGGGAACTTCGTAAAAAAAAAAAAAACAGTAATAGGTGTATAGCTGTAATATGTTTTGGATCGGATTCGTAGCCGTAATATTTTGGAAACTTAGGATTATTCATGAAAATTGCCCTTAAAAATTAGAAAAAGGTATATTTGGATTTCACATAATTTTTTTTGGCAAATTCCATGAATAATCATAAGTTTCCAAAATATTACATCCACAAACCCCATCCAAAACTAATTACGCAAAATTTTTTTTTTGACATAAATACCCTCCACTCATATGGGTATTTACAATTTGACCATTGAAATGGTCAAATTTTTTGTACCGATGAATTAAAAAAAATCGAAGAGTCACCAATATTTAACACAATCCCCAATTTTGTGTATAATCCTCAATCCCCAATATTACAAAGGATCACCAAAATTACAAATAATCACCAATCCCTAATATTACTAAGAATACCCAATAGAGTAGACAAGATTTGATTGATTTGATGTTATTGAAAAGCGCAAACTGAAGGAATGACATGCATGATGTTGACATGACATAAAGTGGATTGAGGATTCTTAACAATATTGGTGACTGTTAGATAAATTAGGGATTTGTGATTCTGTTTATTTTTGGGGATTCTGTACAAAAAATTCGGGGGACATTAAATGACCCGCATTAAATGTTGACGTGACATAAAGTTGATTAGAGATTCTTTACAATATTGGTGATTATTAGATAAATTGGGGATTGGGGATTCTGTTTATTTTTGGGAATTATACATAAAATTGGGGATCCTGTACAAAAATTCGGGGGACATTGAATGACTAGCGTTAAATGTTTACGTGACATGAAGTGGATTGTGAATTCTTAACAATATTGGTGATTATTAGATAAATTGAAGATTTGAGATTATGTTTATTTTTGGGGATTATACATAAAATTGGTGATTCTGTACAAATTGGCCAAACCTCAATTTTAAGGGTAATTTCGTCCAAAAAAACAATAATAGGTGTATATCCGTGATTAGTTTTGGATGGGTTTGGAGGCATAATATTTTGGAAACTTAGGATTATTCGTGAAATTTGTCCAATTTTTTTTAATAAAAAATATGCTGACGTGGTATATTCAAAATTTTATAATATGTTAATATGACATCTATATGTATTGCAACTGCAAAAGCTGATGATACCTAATAATCAGAGCAGCTAGAATTTTCCCTTTGCTAACAAGTCGTTTTACATAAAGTTCTAAAAGCGTCGTCGTCTACAGGAATTATTCCAGTTCTTTTTCCAAACAATTCATATATAATTATCTGACGTAGACGACGCCGGGGCCGGACAAACTCTGCCGGGTTGTGGTGGCGCCGTGTGTCGCCTCCCATCATATTATATTCCACCTCCCAATCAAATCAAACTAAAATCAACATCTATCCCAACACCTTCCGATCTTCATCTCTCTCTCTCTCTCTCTACCAGATTGCGACTTCAAGAGACAGGTACACGTTTCTTGACTATAAATACATTTATACATTCTCAATTCACCTCTAGGGTTTTGGATCTGCTTCATCGTATAATCAGCAATCAGTTTATCTATATATATACAAGGTACAATTTGTATCTTTCATGGAATTGTGGATGACCTAATTTGATTTGAGATCAATAGGGTTTAGCTTGGTTTCTGGTTTTGTGCAATCAAAGGGAAGATGATGATGTCGGCATCTGTTACTAGGTATTGAGTGGGAAACAATTTTAGGGCTTTAATTACTTGATTATGGATTGCTTAATTTAATGAAGAGAAATTGAGCTTTACATATGTAGGAATATTGAGGATAGTTTAGGATTTTTATTTTGAATTGAGCTTCACTGATTTTGTGTGTGTCTCAAGTTTATGATTGTCTTTGATTTGTATTTTATGGACTATATGTGAATTTGAAATATTTTCATCAATTGAGGATAGTTTATGATTCTCATACATCTCATATTCTTATCTAATCTAGTTTTTTTCTCCTCTGATTTTTCATTTCATTTTGTTTTTGTTTTTTTGTTTTTTTGTTTTTTTTGCATCATTCGGATTGAGGCACAGCTGTGTAAAAGTTCTTTTGTGATATAAACTGGTTTCTAATTAAATCAGCTATTGAATAATCTGTCTTGCATTTTTCAGATCAATGGCATCTTCTGGCGACTCATGGATGAAGGAATATAACGAAGCATCGAAACTTGCTGATGATATCAATGGCATGATTTCTGAAAGGAGTTCATTGCCTGCATCAGGACCTGAAACGCAGCGTCACTCATCTGCTACAAGGAGAAAGATTACAATATTGGGGACTAGACTTGATAGCTTACAGTCCCTTTTGTCGAAGCTTCCTGGCAAGCAGCAAATGTAAGTGTTTTGTAGTGAATTGCACCATGCCACCAATGTATTTAGAAAAGGACCTGCTACATCAACTAGAATAGGATTTTGCTATTTCATTTACCTCAGTATCCTCATGGATTCTCTTTCACATGATAAGAATAATTACCATTTTTCCAGGACTTTTCAGTATAATTTTTATTTGCCGTTCTGCCTTCTTTTTCTCTTCTTGTTGATGGTTTTGTCGGCATGTTATGGGTTGTGGTGTATTGGTGGTCCATTTGATCATCCTCTGTGCTGAGATGCTGGTTGAATGAAAACTTGATTCATATTGCTACTGATTTCTATGTACTTGCAATGGCCATATAATCTATGATGGAGCAACTTGTTTTAGTCTTATATTATTGCATTATTATGGTGGTGGTTATGTTTTGCTGCTCTTGTTTTGTATTAGCGTTTTATTAAGTGGGTCATAATAGGATGCTCCAAGTTGAGAAAGCCTGATCCCAACTGCTTGGATCTACATGCATTCTCGTCTTTTTCTTCTTCTCCTTCTTCTCCTTCTTCTTCTTATTATTATTATTATTATTATTATTATTTTTGCATTCTTCTGTTGTTTGAACAAATATGAGCAGTACCATCTAGGTATGTCACTATAAATCATTAGATTTCACGTCTTTTCTAATGGTCTCAGCTCATGCTCCCCCAGTCCTTTTATCTTGCCTTATCAATGCCTTCAACTGAAAACCTATAGTGCTCAATGTATCGATTTTTTGTTGAAGGTGTAATGAAATCAGATGCGAGGAATTTCTTCATTGTTGCTTAAAGGGATGATTGAAGTGTTTGGCCAATCCAATCCGTATTTATTGTTCAATACATAAACAAGTTATGTCACTGATTAATTTTTTTAGATGTGGGACAATACATTGATGTTTCACAATATTCATTGCCCATGCTAATAAGTACTGGCCAAAACATGTCTGATACATTATGTGACAAAGTTGTATAGTAACACCCTAAATCATACACATACAACAATAGTAAGATTATTAACAAACAACCCCCCCCCCCAAAAAAAAAAAAATGAGAAGAAGAAACAAAAGGGGTAATTTATGAAGGTCTGATGGGATTATTACTGGAGCCCACTGATAACGTCACTTAGATCATGGCCGTATGGAAAGTATGGTATACTGATCTATAAGTATGAACTTCTAAATGTGAAGCAATAGAATCCAGTGTTGATGGAATTTGACTAGACAGGAGGCTCTTGTGCACTACGGTAACATCCAATTATAGGGTGGATTAAATTATCGTGTATAAGTTATAAGTAAGGAAAAAGTAAAGGAAGATCTGAAGAGGTAGCTTGGAATGTCTGGAGTCTCCTTCGTAAGCTCTTTGTCTTATTCCTTGTCTTTTCTTATCTATCCACATATGTTAAGTCTTTATTCCAACAATTCTGGGTTGCCTATCATTGGTACTCTTGTTCTTTAGTGTCACAAGCTTCCACTCAGACCTTGCAAATAGAGTGAGCTAAATTTTCTGTTGATTGAACTTGGTGACTTTTGATGATGCTCCGCTATGCAAAAGTAATGCCTGGTTGGTACTGTAAGTAATTATTATTTTTTTGAAGTTTGTTGATGCTACTTTTTGTTGTGCACAGATCGGAGAAAGAGATGAACCGTCGCAGGGACATGCTTTCAAATTTGAGATCAAAAGTAAACCAGATGGCCTCCGCATTGAACATGTCCAACTTTGCTAACAGGGACAGCTTGCTTGGGCCAGAAATAAAGCCAGCTGATGCCATGAGCAGAACAACTGGCTTGGACAACTATGGCCTTGTTGGTTTTCAACGACAAGTTATGAAAGGCTAGTAAAAGTATCTTCTTCAGAATGACAAATGTCTTATATTCTGTTATTTTGTAGTTTTTGTAATGTGGATCTTTATGTGTTCCTTTGAAGCAGAACAAGACGAAGGCCTCGAGAAATTGGAGGGAACAGTTATAAGTACAAAACATATTGCATTGGCAGTCAATGAGGAACTTGACCTACACACCAGACTTATTGTATGGTTTTGTCTATTGGTTCATTTATTTGTTGTCTTTTTTTTTTTTTACCCTCTCATATAAAAAAATATAATTAACAATTAATAAAATGTACTGCACTCTTGAAGTTTATATTTCCTCGTCTTTCATTGCGCAGGATAACTTGGACCAACATGTGGAAGTTACAGACTCCCGGCTACAGGTTATTCTCTGACTAGTAATGTTGTTGTTCACTAGAATGTACCCTTGTTTAGTAAGTGCACGAAATTACTCTGTATCCCTGACCTGTGGAGGTGCAACTCCTGGGTTAAAATCATAAAGTGTCTTTCATATTCTTCTGATTTTGGGTGTCAGACATTATAACTGCTTGGAATGTTTGGAATTTGGGTATACGTGGGGATTACATCAAGAATAAATTAGGAGTACTCGAGAATGAATTTGAGTGGAGGAAAAACAATTGGTATAGCATAAAGTGGAGAATTTATTTTTATATTAGAAATATCTGCAATAGTTTCAAACTTTCGCAAATTATTGAGAAATTTTCATGAAGTTTGTGATATTTGTGAGTTTTGCATTTGTATGCAACCGCCTATCTAAAGAATTTGTATGTAACCATTGGGTTATGAATATAATTTTCTCGTGAATATGAAGGGAAAGAAAACCAACGAGATTAGAGTGTAGTATAATTTGTGTCTTCTTAAATATTATGTAGGAACACAAGCATTTGGACAAGTTAAGACTTTTGGAGAAATTAAAGTTCTAGACAATAGATTATTTACTAGAAACTGGCTCCGTTTTATGGTTTCTGTCTCTATCTTTGAGTGCAAAGCAAAATTTGACACGCTTTAATATTCATTTAGCATGAATGCACAGTTCATTTAGTCTGTCTCTATCTAGCATGAATGCACAGTTCATTTAGTTTGTCTACGATTATCAGCTCCCTAGATGCAATAGAAAAGAAAAAGGTCATTACCTAGTGTTGGTCTTACCAAGGCAAGGTCTTGTGAGGGCTGAGTTGGATATGTTCTATAAACCTTTGATATTGCACGTAGTGGTTGCTATTAAGACTCGAATTTGTGCATTCATGCTAGACAGCCCATGACTGTTACCATTGCACCAAACAATATGTAGCTAAGAATATAAAAGCTCCAACATAAAAATAATCCGAGCATAAAGTGTTTGTTTTTATGAAAAATTGGGATCATGAATCCTGTCTTGATTACTATTTGCTGTGATTTATTTATTTATTCTGAATAAGTTTCTTTTTGATTCTTCTGTTATTTGTGGAAACAGCGAGTGCAGAAGAACCTGGCAATTTTGAATAAACGCACAAAAGGTGGTTGTTCCTGCATGTGCATGCTGCTAGCAGTTGTTGGGATTGTGGTTCTGGTTGTTGCCATATGGCTGCTGATCAAATACCTGTAACACCAAACGATAGTAAAAAAAACCATCATTCCCTCGTCAGCTGTGTGTCCATTATGGTGTGGAAATGACTTTTTATTACTGTCATTGTTGAATCCCCCTTTTTTTTTTTTTTTTGCCGTGGCTTCTCTTTTCTTCTTTGGTTCTTTGTTTGTGTGAAATGGCCATGGTGATTGTTGAGGGTGTCAGTCCTAACAACTGTGTAAATTACAAATTAAGTGTTATCGGCACATCTATTTATTGCCTCTTTTCCTCTGTTCATTGTTTTCTGTTCTTTCAAGTTATGTTTTTCCTGCATGAGCTGCTTGGATCCTCTCTGCGAGCACATTGTGATCAACAATGCAGACCAATCACTATAGTTACTCTATATGTGACATAATGAGATGCATGACACTACTATTCACCCTAAGGGCCTGTTTGGGACTTTTGGAAACTGGACTAGCTACGGTTTACTCTTATTATTATCTGATTTTTATGCCTTATTTCCTATACAAGCCTCAAAAATCGGATTGTATCAAACATTGGTGAAACTGAAATTAGTCAGACTCATCTATAGTACTGATTGAGTTTTATGCTTTTCAAACGCCTCCTAAATTAATCCTCTTGAGCAACTAAGCTGAGCGCAATTTGAACTGCTACAATATTGGCTAAGGAATGAACCAAAGTGCCTCTATATAAAAAGCTAAGGGCCAGTATGATAATTTCAAAAACTGGATTAGGCTCGCCAAGTCTCTCTCAAAGCAATTTGGTTCTTAAGTAAACCAACTCACAATTATTTAGTTTGTACAAGGCGAAATTGATTTATAAGAGAAGGTAACTTACCAAATAGTAATGGAATAAAAGCTGAATAGATTTATCTTCAGCTGGCTAGTTTTTATATTTTTCAAACAGCCCCTAGTTTGATAGAATAAAGAATATTGGGCTAGGTCATCCGAATCATGCAGTCTAAGGATGGTTAAAGCCTAAACTGAGAACCCATTTGATAAGTTTTTGCTTCACCTTTTTTTTTTACTTTTAAAAGTAAAAAAATGAAAATTTTGAGTGTGAAAATTTTGATAGTTACTTTTAAAAGTTAAAAAACAAGAAATGGAAACTTATCCAAACACACCCTCATTTAGCCCCACTTAAAAGTAGCCCAACTTATCTCATTGGGTTACCTCTTTCTTCTTCATGAGAGAAGCCCACAATGATCGAGTTTAATTTTCCAACTGACGACCCAGAGTATGCAGACACTATTAGGCTCCTGTGTCACAACTAATGGGCCGAGCTGAGATCTTCGATTTAGTATGAGCCCAATCTTGACTACATGGGCCATCGAAACAAGCCCAGTAAAGGTTATACCAGACAGCCATAGCTGTTCTCCTTCTTCAGTATCATTCATTATTATTTACAGTAACCCCAACTCAAATTTAGCCTCCGATTTCACCTCTCCAGGTTATGTTGTTTTCAGATTTCTTTCATTTTGAAGCTTATACACACACGCACACATGTATATATATGTATATGCGTATGTATATGGGGCAAGGCCAGCAGTTGAAGATAGGTTTTGATGATTTCAAGTTGACCCAGATGGGTTTTTGAAAATTTTCTTATTTTTAATAATGTTGCAACGCTAATTTTGCCTCTAAACGGGTTGATTTTGCAATTTGCGTAGTGAAATTGCTTTGCGGAATCTGGGGTGGTCTCTGGTGCAAGAAATAATTCAGCATACATACATACATACATATATAGTTCAAGGGAAAAAGGATGAGCATTGTGCCTAAGGAGACAATTCAGGTCATTGCACAGAGCATTGGCATTAACAATTTACCACCCGATGTCTTTGAGGCTCTCGCTCCTGACGTTGAGTACCGTGTGCGCGAGATTATGCAGGTATGTGTGTTTTATGCGATAACTAATAACATCAATTTTGAGTTCAATCTAAATGCCCTTTAATAGACCCACTAAAATTACTTGCATATCTGGTAGCTATGTTAGCCAATAGGAATTGGATGAAACCCAAATGATGAATTTGGGATTGTTATATGCCCATCCCAATTGTAGTTCTCCAATTCTCACGATCTATTAAAGCATTACTGCAAAAATTAGTATCGATAAGCGGATATAATAGACTTGGTAGTGGTGAAGATGAGCAGCAGAAACACATTCTATGATAGAAGGTAGAAAGATGAGGAACTATTATTGCAGTGGTAAGTATAGAGGTTGTTCTTGTTTTGCATTCTATGCTTACCACCGTGGAGGAGTTTATTAGCAAAGTGGAAGACAGATAAAATAAGGTTAAAATATGAAATTATGAGAATTTTAAGGAAACTTAAAAGGTTTGCCATTCTGAAAATGCAGGAGGCAATTAAATGCATGCGACACTCGAAGCGAACTATTTTGACAGCAGAGGATGTGGATAGGGCCCTTAACTTGAGAAATGTGGAGGTAGGTTCTAATATGTAATATTAAGATGAGATTATCTTTGCGGTTTTATTTGGTCCTCTGCCTGCCTTATTTATTTGGGAGGGAGTTAATACTACTTTTTTTTTTTTTTAATATGCACCAACGAAGTTAAAATGTATTAAAAATAAGATCTCGCTTACGTTTTCCTACAATTCTCACTTTATTTGCTTTAGTAATTTATTTTTCAAATTTTTATTTAAACACAAGAACTTCTTTCATGGTGCTGAGTGTTTAGCTCACACTTCTTAATTTACGTTATGATCGATTTGCTTGTAAAGTTTTTTCTTGGCAAGGCGCTTGTACGCACATGCATGTGCGTACATGCAGACACTCACTCTTGGGTTCCTTGTTGGACTCTGTCCTTTGTTTTTGTGTAGATAGATGCTTGAGTGTGTGTGTTCCTGCGAATGTGTGCATCTGTGTATCAGTGTAGGTCATTTGTGTTTGTGGCTTTGTGCCTTTACATTGGTAAAGATGTTTGTGTTAATGAAAAGGTTTTCATTTTCTTATGTATGTCTTTTCTTGCTGTTTCAGCCAATTTATGGCTTAGCCTCTGGAGATCCATTGCGCTTCAAAAGAGCTGCTGGAGATAAGGATTTGTTCTACGTTGATGACAAAGATGTGGAATTTAAAGATGTAAAGAGTTGCTGGTGAATTTAAAAGTGCCTTTCTAACTTCATTTTGTTGACTTGCTTTCTGATATTTATTTTTCCCAACACATGCAGGTGGTTGAGGCACCTTTACCAAAAGCGCCACTAGATACTGCTGTTATTGCTCACTGGCTAGCTATTGAAGGAGTACAACCTGCAATTCCAGAAAATGCTCCAGTTGAAGGTATCTCAATAAAATGCATTACTAACAATTGGAATTTGTACCAAATTGCTTGTCATTTGTGCATAAAACATCCTCTACAAAGATGTGCACTGAATCAGAAAGAATAGATGCTGTCAGTTAAAACTTGTTCAGATACTTCGTCACATGCTATGCTTGTGTCTTTTGTTAATACTAATTAGAATTAATGCTATTGAAAAATGTGTACGTTCAACGGCCCTCATGGACTAGTCCCTTCCACTTATTTGTCCCTAAACTTATTAAATACTTTAATTTTCATGATCTGATTTAATTAATCAAGACTGACTTCTTTTATTTGAAACATTGATCTTTTTTTCTTCCATTATTCATATTTTAGATTGGTATTATTTTTTTGGTTGTAGCACTTGTAGCGACTTCTGATAACAAAAAATTTGAATTCAAAGAAGATGGACTTTCTGTTGACATTAAAGGGCCTGTTAAGCATGTACTCTCCAGGGAGCTTCAGGTATATTGTTTGTTATCTGCTATATGCATTTTTTTTGTTTGAATTTTCATTTCGTGGAACATTTTATGCCAAATTATTTCTGTTGTTGCCTGTGCAGCTTTACTTTGACAAAATCACAGAGCTGACTGTACGTAGGTCGGACTCAGTCCTCTTTAAAGAAGCATTAGTGAGCTTGGCAACAGACTCAGGACTCCATCCTTTAATTCCTTATTTCATTTACTTCATTGCTGATGAGGTAGTCTGGATGCCATACCTTCAATATTTTCTATTGAACATATTTTTCAGTGAAATAACTTTTTGTTACTTGTCCTGAGCTGATGTTTTTCTGCAATAATCCCAGGTTACACGGAATTTGAATGATTTCTCTCTCCTGTTTGCTTTGATGCGCGTTGTCCAAAGCCTTCTCCAAAATCCACATATACATATTGAACCTTATGTGAGTTTAGTGTCAATTTATTGGGTCTAAATGTACACCTACATTTATAAGTATATAGAACTTAGATGGTGAGTTGCCAGTTCTCAACATTCCAATGTTTGAGTTGACCATTAAAAGTTTAGCTGTCTGTATCACATTTGCGATGAAGCTGTAGGGTCCACACCAGAAGGGTAAGAGATAGTGGACCACAAAGTTGGTATAGTTGTTTGATGATACCTGAATTTTATTATTTTTTCTGAACTGTTTGTCTTGTGCCCTTGAACAAACAAAATAATGTAAAAGATAGGATGGCTAGGACATTCTGAAATCTGAATGGTTGATGTTTTAGGACCACATTGTTGGGTCCTAACACCCCTGAGTTTTTGGCTTAGAACCGGCAGTGCAGCAAAATGCCGATGGCATTATGAAGTCTTATGTACATATGCTTCATTTCATGGGCTTACCTTCTGTCTATCTAATAAAATGTTCATTTTCCGCAGTTACACCAATTAATGCCATCCATAATTACTTGCCTTGTTGCCAAAAGGATAGGGAATAGATTTTCTGACAATCATTGGGAGCTTAGAAACTTCACCGCAAACCTGGTCGCTTCAGTATGCAAAAGGTGAGGATTAACTTTCTGCTTTCTATTGTTAAAAATTGAAGTACATGGGAAATTTACTTGATTAGAATTCTCATCAAGTAAAGACAGGCACAAAGATTCATCTCTATATTGCTTATGAGTGTTTCCTTTGTTGGTTCGCAAGATGCGCAATCCTTTTATCTGTTTATCTATTGATCTTTATTCCTGTGATTATTACGCAACCATTGTCCTCTATATGGGAGCTGCTTCTAGTGAATTACTTCCAACAAAAATGAGTAACACATTTCTCACGTGTCACCCAATTCGATAAACGTAAGCAACTTGCGCACATAGCAAGAGCAAGGGTGTCAATATAAAAAATACCTCAGCATCCAGAGTACTTAGGGTCTAGTGGTCTCCAGATTCCAGAGCACTTATATACATGTACACACAAGTAATATATGCATATTGATTGACACGCACACACCCAATACAAAATATGGACATGTCTGTATGGGCATGAAAGCACATATTATATGATGTATTTACTTGTGCAAGTGTAGCATCTTACATATGCACATTCTAGTGATCATAATGGTTGCCTGTTTCACCTCTGTCCAATCCATACATGCTGCACAAGTAGGTTGCATTCAGAGTGATTGAGTCATTGAGATTCATCTCTTAGAGAATTAGATGTTGAATCTCAATGAATTGTCTTCTCATCCATGAACACAATTTATATTCCTTATCAGTGTAACTTTTACAGATTTGGGCATGTTTATCACAACCTCCAGCCACGTGTGACAAGGACTCTACTCCATGCTTTCTTGGACCCAACAAAAGCATTGCCGCAACATTATGGTGCAATTCAAGGGCTAGCGGCCCTTGGACCCAGTGTGGTAACCTCCATTCTCATGCTTGTAGCGCCAAAAGAAGAATGTTACATATTTTTTGGGATAAGTTTTAGTTTTTGTACTACAGATATGATCTAAATATATCTTCTTAAGAAAGACAGTTATCAATTCTACTTTTTTCCCCTTGATCTGAGGGAAGTTAAAAAGAAAATGAAGTCCTTATGCAATGAGAGTCTTCATCTTCTCTGCTGAAGCTCTAGTTTTAAACCCACTTTCACTTCAGCACTCACTTTTTTCTCTTTTAACCTTTTGAGATATTGCCCCATTTTACCCTAACCATGTAGCATGTATTTCACTTCAACTTCTTGTTACTGGTGCGTGTTTTTAATTTTCCTTTTTCATTTTTTTCCCTTTGTACAATTCATGTGTTGGCTTGGAGAAATTTATAGTGCTTCTTGACTTTGGGTAGGTTCGTCTGCTTATACTACCAAATCTTGAACCATATGTGCAACTTCTAGAGCCAGAAATGCTACTTGAGAAACAAAAGAATGAGATGAAAAGGCATGAAGCTTGGCGTGTTTACGGGGCTTTAATGGTGAGTTTGTTTATAATCTCCTATTTTTGTTGTCTCAAGGAAGTGCTACTGAGATGGATATGCAACAAAACTGACAAAGCTATAAACCTCCCAGTGTGCTGCTGGTCAATGCATGTATGATCGGTTCAAGATGTTCCCAAATTTACTATCTCCTCCAATCCGTGCTGTCTGGAAAAGCACTGGCAAAATCATGACTTCAATGCCAAGTATGACTTCATTTTACTTCATTTGTTGTATATGCATGCATATGTATATATACTGCAAGCAGTCATGCATAGTGTTCTGTATTGTGTGTTAGTGTGTGTGAGAGTGTTGATACAACATGCTAGTATTCAAAATCTCAACTGCTTGGATGATGCGGGCGCGCTTGTGCGCGCGTGAGAGAGAGAGAGAGAGAGAGAGAGAGAGAGAGGTTGTCTGTATAATGTCCCTTGATGTCGGTCAAAATCCATGCACACACATATGAAATTGCTGAAATATCACTAAGAATTTTGTATATAATATTTAACATATAAGTTCACTGGAAGCCGTTATTTGTTGAATATTCTTTGAGATGTGCCCAAAATGTTTCATTTTTACATTTTTGTATGTACGGACATGTAGATATTGGTAAAACTAGAACTTTCATCCGATTTCTGCTTTTGGTGACAATAATTTTACTAATTTACATGCATTTTTGTGGCATTATGTATAATAAAATCACAATATGTGAATTTGATGCTCTATTTTAACTTCCTTTTCTTTCCAAATTACTCAAGACAAACGCAAAGCAAGCACAGACAACTTACTGCAGCAACCACCTCTTAAGAAATTAGCAACAGATGGCCCAATGGGTGTAGTGCCACTGAACTCTTTGCCAGTTGACATTCAAGGAAGTTCCGGTGGATTTTCCTCTTCTGTCGGGGGTTCCAGTGTAGGCCTATCATCAATGTCCCGGCAATTACAAAATGAAAGTATGTCAGGAAGCAGTGGTGGAAGGGATGTCGGCAGTCGAGTTCCTAAGATGTCATCTGTTCTTGCTCAGGCTTGGAAGGAGGATATGGATGCTGGGCATTTGCTGGCATCGCTGTTTGAATTTTTTGGTGAAAGCATGTTCTCGTTTACTCCCTCACCCGAGCTGTCTTTCTTCCTGTGATTAATTAGAGGCATTTTTCTTTAAAATACCCGTGTAAAACATCTGTTAATCCTGCTTTTAGATTAGGCTATAGATATCTAAGCAAGTTGTGTTAAATTAACCTGAAAGAAAGTTATATGCGATTTTGTTGGAATTTACATTTGTATGTTCAATGATAACTTTTTACCTTACAGTTAAGAAAATTTGAAGGAGCGTTTTGTGCAAATGTAGCTTTTGGC
This sequence comes from Hamamelis virginiana, assembly GCA_017140935.1. Lineage (NCBI taxonomy): Eukaryota > Viridiplantae > Streptophyta > Magnoliopsida > Saxifragales > Hamamelidaceae > Hamamelis > Hamamelis virginiana. The sequence goes on from JAESVK010001228.1 coordinate 385,706, forward strand.
TATCCTTGGAACCCCATTTTTTAAGGTTCCCTCGTTTGAATCTCAAAAAGAGGAAGGGAAAGGAAAAGAAAATGCTGATACTATTTTAAGCTGATTTTCTCTCACGCATTTTTTAATCAGAACAAACAGGGCCTTGACGTTATCATTTACACTAAAATAACTGAACAAGAATTTTTTTTTTTTTTTTGTTGGGCGGGGGTTAGGGGTTGTGTTTGGTGTGGTTAAACTGAACAAGTTATATTCTCTGCACAATGGTTTTTAAGAAACAGGCAGCCATGATGAGAAATTGGAAATCGAAAATTGGCCTTTTGTTGCACACATTGCAGACAGAGGATTTCAATAAACTCTTTTCCAACTTATTTAAGGCCACAGATTCTACAACCTACGAGTTACAACTAATAGTTGCAGTCCCCAAATGCTGCATGCCCCATGCCTCTTTTTCTTACTTTCAGCAGCTTACCCAAAAAAAATCATGGACAAATAAAAGAGCATAATATAAATGAGAGATGCAAACTCAAAGCCAAAAGGACATTTGACAGATCAGCATCAAGATCATTACACTACCAAATGACACGAGAGAAGAAAAATGGAAAAAAAAAATATGAAGGAAAAGAAAAAGCTCCATTAGGTTAAAAGAAGAGCTTTCTTGGGGATGGTCTGGATGGAACGGTGGAAGGTGATGTTGAGGACCGGAGGGGGAGGGGTAATCCCTTGCTTTCTTGGCCTCCAGCTACTTTCTCAACCAGCTTTGCTGCCTTGGGGTCTGTTAAAAGCATTTTCTGAAATGACTGAGAGAAGCCTGTAGCAATGATAGTCACATGGATCTCCCCATTGTAGCGATCATCCACAACCGCCCCAAAAATTATGTTGGCAGAAGGATCTGCCAAACTTGTAACAACCTGAAAAGATTTATGTTATAAGTACAGATACATAAAGCATTTAATAAAGAAACATTATTTAAGTTGCTGCCTTGGAAGCCCAGGTCAATTGGATATAAAGATGAAATATTGTGAAACCATGGAGGAAACATTATTTTGCCTTCATTATCTATCAATGATGGTAGTGATATCAAAGTGGACTGGGAACTCTCAACCGGCTTGAAGGAAGCTTGTGGTCTTAAATGCCATGATTCAAGGTGGAAAATAATGGCACAAACATTATCAAACAATTAAAAGGCAATAAACATTAAAGCAGTTGATTCAACCAAGACATGGAGTGTCTCCAAAGACTGCCATCATTTCTAGTCCACTTGATGACAGTAGAGTTATGACCTACGATCAATCTTGGGACTCCAAGCTTGGAAGCTTCCCATAAGCCCCAACAAAAGGTTTGCCACTTCCACTCCATTAGCATTGCCAAACTCAAATGGCTTGGAGAGGACAAAAGTAATGTTACTGTAATTTCTCAAGATCCCACTAACACCAAATCGACCCAGGTTACCCTATGAACATCCATCAAAACTAGCTTTGCCAAAAGTACAACTTGCCAGTCTTTTAGCCAAGAACATAATTCAAAATATATCAATGATTACAATTTTAATTCAAAACTGACCTGGCACATGAAATTCCTGGTGGTGTTTCTGATTCCTAGGGAGTTTTAGGCATGGTGTCTATATTTGAACTTTCAATTCGAAGTGAAGTCAATGGCATTGGTGAGATTTTAATACAAAGGAAACTTGGAATGTGCCGTATTTTATCAGCAAATTTATGTAGGATAAAATGGAAGTAGAAAGCTCAAAAATTTTAGTACCTGAGATACTCTATTCACTTCTTGCAAGGTTATGTCCTTTCCCCCAGTAATATTATACACTACTCCAGTAGCAGATTGGATGGACGATCCAATTAAGGGAGCCAAAGTTGCTTGTTCAGCTGCTTCTTCTGCGCGGTTCTTGCTAGAGGAAACCCCCACTCCAAGCATCGCAGTTCCTGAGTCTTTCATGACTGCCTTGACATCTGCAAAATCTACATTTACCAGTCCAGGTATCTGCAAACATGGAAGCAACACTTCAATCTGTAAATTATTTGGGATGAGCAGCATAGCATATTTTGGATCTAGGAATTAGTCAGGAAAAATTTATGAAAGAATAAATCTAGTGCCATAACCCAATCTCCCAACACTGATCAAGTGAAGTTGCATGTGTGGGCCACCTGGTATGACTTGGCATTGCCCCATAATTTTATTCAAATCCAAACGTGATGAAAGTGGTTGTGTCTAGGATGACTCATGAAAAGGTAGGGAAGAATGATAATTCAAAGAGAGTTGATAAATGGAATGGAGTGGATGAAAATAATTGTATGTTCAGGGGTAAAAAGAAGCAAATGTGGCCATTTTGGGCAATCTATGCATAGCTTGGGATACTCCTACCATTTGGGTAGTGTTCGCTAATGATCAGATGACCGTAATAAAAATGCATATGCATAATAGAAAAGTCACGTATAATTCAGAACCATAAGAAGTAGGGAAATCTTATCCAGTGGTCCACTGGGAACAGCAAAGGTCCACACATGTGGAAATATAGTTCAGTGTTTCACAAAACTACTCACTGTGATTATGTCTGAAATTCCTTGAACCCCTTGGCGCAGAACATCATCGGCAAGAAGGAAAGCATCCTGTAGGGGTGTCTGCTCATCAGCAATATCCAGCAAACGGTCATTGGGAATCACTATAAGGGTATCAACATTTTTTTGCAGCTTTTCAATAGCCTCCAATGCCTGAAAAGAAGCAATACATGGTATAACAGTTTGGAACTTTGAATGATTAAGAAAGTGATATGCATATATACTTGTAAGCTTAATACTGCATCTCTACTCCCCACAATCTACTATACATGTTACTGATATTCTCTTGGCTAAGGAGCACGTGAATACTGCTCAATACCTGCATTCAAATGTCTTAAGAATGAAAAAAATAGTAAAAATATATAACTAAATAGGAGTACATGTCCTTAACTTGCATCAAGAATGATCATGAAACTTAATCAGAATGTGTATACATTTGACTTAGTTGGTAGGATACACGTAGTATACAATAAACACAGAAAGTCAATTTGTCATGATTTCAAATAAAGACCAAAATGGCACCTGCCTGAAGGGATCTTTTGCGCCCTTCAAAGCTAAAAGGATAGGTCACCACACCAACAGTCAAATAACCTGCTTCCTTTGATATCTGGGCAACAACTGGAGCAGCACCAGACCCTGTGCCCCCACCCATACCTGCTGTTATGAACACAAGATCAGAGCCTTTGAGTGCATTTGCAATAGCCTCTTTTGATTCCTCTGCAGCCTGCTCTCCCAGAAGGGGATTCCCACCCGTACCTGCATTTCTATCAAGTAATTTAAATACCCACACAAAAATAATAATGACTTCATTCTAATATCATCTGTATGCACAGGTGTGTGTGCAGTGATACTAATGGCCAATGACCACTGCCCTTGTGATGCGTGTGCAAAGGGAATGCCTTGCCTCCATGTGGATGATTCTAGTATCAATATCCTAGAGTTCACACACACACACAGAAGTACATATGTTTATATAAAGAGAATGCCAGACCTAGTCCACGAGTCAGAAGCTCTCCAATTTGAAGAGGGTTCTCAGCAGCCGACTGCAACAGTGCTTGAGAATCCGTGTTTATGGCATAGAAATCAACACCCTAATATCAAAACCATGAAACAATAACATTAGCAACTTCTTATATGCAAGCAGTACCATAACGTGCATAATTAAAGGAACAAAAGGCTGTAAATATCATTTTATTAGGATCCTCTTGTAGTTTATATTTCAATTAAGCCAGTCCGAGCTTACACACCCAAATGCAAATGAAAAATAATAATCAAGTTTTAAATCAAATTAAATGATAAAACACGAGAAAACCCCCAATGACAGTATTTAAAATAACTCAGAATAAAAATAGTAACACGATTAATTGACTTGGCCAATAATAGAGCAAAACCAGACAAACATATTAGAGAAAATTTGCATACAAATTGTATATTAAAGATAAAAATAGAAACAACGATAACACGAACGCTGAACGTATTGAAGCATAATAACAAATAGGCTTCATACAAAATACCCAATTACACAGTCAGAGAGAGAGAGAGAGAGGGAGAGAAGTAAAACCCACATGTAATCCGCTACCAATCATGCGATTAACAGCATTGTTGCCACCCCCACCAACACCCACAACTTTAATCTTAGCCGATTCCATTGGTGCAAACGAACAACACACGCCCGAACGGTGTCGTTTCTGAAGACTTCTTCGTACAGTCTTTGGAGAAAAGCATGTTTTGAGAACACCAGAAGAAGACAGTGTCGTCTTGGGATAAAAGCCAGTAGACATCGAAGAAGATGAAATTAAGTCGTTAGGGTTTGCAAGCTGAATGGTGGCCATTTCTGATTCTGATTTTCTTGAGAAAATGGGATATTTAAGAAATGGAAAAGAAAATGCGAGAGAAACTTTTTGTCTCACCTGCTTCTCTACTTTTTCGAGAGAGAAACGGAGAGAGAGGAGGGGTTAGGGTTTTAGAAACATTTTATTTATTTATTTTTGGTGGCTTTAGGATACTTTGCTTTGTATGGAACAAAATAAGATTGGGTGGACCCTGCCCACTACAGAGATGGGTTTCTTTTGATAATTAACTCAATGGAATACAAGCCATTTCTGGCAAATATGAAAATTTGTTTAGTTGAAAATGAGTGTGATTGACAATTTGACACCAACTATAACTTGGTGTTAGGAGGGTGGGTGTCATAGAGAGAGCGTGGTCTTAAGAAATCCTCTTCTCTTCGAATGTAAAATTAAATTTCTTTAAAAGCAATTGATTCAATATTCAAATTTGTTCACGAGTATACAAACGAACATGTGCAAGAACTTACTCACAAACTCAAAAGAGGCTAGCATCCTTTCAAGTGAGAATACAATAAACAAAGGAACAAAGATTACAAACTACACAAAAGCCTTGGCATAGGGATGTAATTCAATTTGGGTTGGGTTGGGCTTGGGCTATTGTCAAATTTTCAAAGCTGAGATCGGGTCAGGCCGAGTGAGAAATCTGTAAAGCTAAGACGAGTAGAGTTCCAGTGCGTCTTCCTTATATGAAGATTTGGCTTTTTGGCTAATGTAAAATAAGCATTTTCAAAAATTGACTGTTGGATTGAATATCCTCCCTATGTATGATAGCCATGCCAAAAATCACAGTGATCTGACTGTCGGTTTCTGAAATACAGACAGTTAAATATTATATATGTATTTATTTTTTCACAGTCTATATTTTAGAAATCGACGGTTAGATCATTGTGATTTTTGGCATGCCTATCATACATAAGGAGAATATTCAATTCATCGGTTAATTTTTCAAAATTCCCATTTTTCATTGGTCAAAAGACCAAATCCTCATATAAGGAAGTACGCACAGGAATATGACCCAAGACGAGTATATCCCTTTTGGGACACCTGAAATGGGTGATGAGTAATTGAACTCAAACCAGGATGAGAAGGGGTGCAATGATCATGGTTAAGAGATTCACATAGACTTTTCAATAACGCAGAAACAACGATGATCTTATTATTTTAAGCTTAAAATTATCTATAACCAATAATCAATCACATATAATAGAAATTTCAAGCATATAAAATTAGTTACTTATATGGTTTGAAAATGTCAAGCTATTTATTTTGATTGGAGGGTAAACTGCTTCAATTCCTTACAAATATAAAAGATTAATTCAAATTAATATAAATCAGAATGCCCTGCCGAGTGAGATCACATTAACATAGAAATATATTGCTCTAATTTTCAAATTCCAACTGAGACCTGAGAGCTTAACAAGAACACCACCACCACCACCAACAAACACGGAAAAAACCAAAGACAAAAACACTGAAAGCAATACAGCAAGTTGTACGTTGGCCTCCATGATATCGATCATGACCTTGCTATATTGTTACATATATGAGAATTTGATACAGCAGCCACAGACAAAGCATCTTCTTCTCAACAACATTTTAACTTTTAAGGAGAACTGGACTGGGACATCTTCTCCTGCAACTGTAACCAAAATAGAATAGCAGAAGTTTACAGAACTTAAAAGATGAAAAACATAAATATATAATAGACATCTATTAATAACCTATAGGGGCATGCATTCAATGGAATTGTGCACATGGGATGTCCATTTCAGGTCGGGCTCATAATATATATATATATATATCGATCTTGTGCACATGTCAGCATGAGGGCTTCAATTAATTCCGGTATGTGTACTTTAAAAAACTCATCCTTGGATTAGAATCTCTTGTTATGGATGTATGTAACATATGCCAAAAATCATAGTGATCCGATATCAGCATCTCAAAATACACAGGCTGTGAAAAGTTCTAATCGCTAAAATCTGTCACAGTTTTTCATTGTGACATATTTGAGAAACTAACCACAAAATAGGTATCTGATAATTACCTATCTACCTTATGTTGACTTTTGCAAAAGTTGGCATATGCTGACACGATCATATATATATATATACATATACAGAAATGATCCAATAGGGCCCAGACCCCATTTGGATAAATACGGTCCACTCCTCATTGGGATAGTTGAGACAGGTATTTTGAAAAATCGATTGTTGGATTAGATACTCCAATTACGTATGTCATGTCTGCCAAAAATCATAGTGATCCAACGGTTGGTTTCCGAGAAAACTGACTGTGAAAAAAACTGACATTTTATCGTTCTTTGAGTGTTAGTTTTTTTCACAGACAGTTTTTTCATGAACCAACCGTTGGATCACTGTGATTTTTGGCAGACATGACATACGCAACAGGAGTATCTAATCCAGCGGTCGATTTTTCAAAATACATGTCCCAACTATCCCAATGAGGAGTGGACCCTTTTTATCAAAATGGGGTCTGGACCCCAATGGATCATTTCTCTCTCTCTCTCTCTCTCTATATATATATATATATATATATATATAGAGAGAGAAGTGTTCTAGTCAGCAAATGCTGACTTTAACTAAAGTCAGCAAAGAACACAAATCCTTGGATTCCCATTCATTTAATGGATGGTTCATCTCAAGATTCCAATTCAAGGGTTTGTGTTCTTTGCATACTTTAGCTTAAAGTCAGCAAATGCTCACTAGAACATTTTTATATATATATATATTCACACACAAGCGCGCATTGTTACAAATCTCTAATCATAATATAGCTAAAAAAATGTTTGCTTTAGTTACCTTAGAAAGCCAATATTGCTCAAACTGTTAATTTCTTCTTCCTCCCCTTCCACGAGCAGCATTCTTGTTCGATCTCCACCTTTTTATTCCGTACTCTTTCAACAATTCTCAAAATCCATTTAGGATTTCTAGTTAAAAAAATATGATATTCCCAAGCCAACCCAATTACCATTCCACTTCCATACCCCATCAATACCGCTTTCCATCCAAATCCACCCCCAAACTTAGAATTGTATTCTTTTTGAATTGATGGCGGTGGCTGTAGCAATGCCTCATCATCTCTACATTTCTTAGACAATGGAAATTCACACAACCTTGGGTTTCCTATGTACGAATTGTTATCAAATGTAAGAAATTGTTTCCCCTGAGGTATCGATCCCTCCAAGTGGTTATGCGAAAGGTTTAAGAGTGCAAGGAATGTCAAACTTGTCAACTGTGAAGGAATTATGCCATCGAGCTTGTTTGAAGAAAGGTCTAAAGACTCGAGCACCTTTGAGTTCCCAAGTGATTGTGGAATTTGTCCTGTAAGACTGTTATGAGAAAGGTTGAAGTGAATTAAGATTTCCAATCGACTTCGGAATCTCTCCTTGGAATTTGTTGTTCGACAAATCAATGGTTGTGAAGATGGTTTGGATTTTCTCCAATTCAATCTCCAATCCTTTCATTGTCACCATTACAGAATCTTGATAGTAGCGTTCCCCCATGTATCTTCAATTTTTTTTTCATCCACATTCATCATAGCTTTCATATTTTTGAAATATTCCGTGGGCATAACGCCAGTGAACTCATTGTGAGAGAGGTCAATAATCCGCAACTTGGGGAAGGGAAACCTGGTCTTAGAATCACCTATGAAACCATGGAATTTATTTGATCGCAAGACAAGAACTCGTAGCATTGGAAGAGTATCCAACCAGTTGGGGAAAGTATCATTTATCTTGTTATTTCCGAGATCGAGTACAAAGTTTTCCAACTTTGTACAATTGATTAAAGATTGTGGAACCGGTCCTTCCAATTGATTGCCACCGAAGCTGAGATTTCTCAAGGAATTTCCCTTTGCAAACGTTCTAGGTATGGTACCACTAAAGTTATTCATCCGTAAATCCAACACCGAAAGTTGATTGCTGAAGCTTCCCAAACACTTTGGAATTACACCACTCAAAACTATTATTAGACAAATTGACAACTACAAGGGAACTCGCATTGCAAATCAAAGAGGGGATGTTTCCGGTCAATTTATTGTTGGAGATTAAGAATACTTGTGTGGAGAGCGGTGGAACTGGAAGCAGTCCTTGAAGCAAGTTGGATTGAAGGTCGAGAAGTTGCAAATTGTTCCATGGAAGTTCAACAACATTTGTCAGAAAATTGGAAGAGAGATTAAGATAAGACAATGAATCCTTCCCCATGTCCCATACCTAATTTGGAATCTCACCATATATTCTGTTGTTAGAAAGGTCTAGCCACGCCAAATTTTGTAGTGCTCTTAAGAAAATTGGGAACTCACTTAAGTTACAGGAAGATAAGGTTAAAAAATAAAGTTTGGGCAAGGTAAAGGTGAGTTTTCTATTTGTGCTCCATGAGAGAGCATTACCTGACAAATCGAGATCTTCTAGATTTTGGAGGTTTATAAACTCGTTTGTCTCCACAATCCCACTTAATTTATTCCATGAGAGAGTGAGCTGAGTGAGGTTGACGAGTCGAAAGTTGGAGCTCGGAATTGGACCCTGTAACTTATTACGATCTAATCTAATATGCTCCAATGAATGATATTGGAATTCAGAAATGTGACCGGAGAGGTGGTTATTACTGAGGTCTAAGAACATCAATGATGGTAGAGCAAACACCCAAGATGGAATTATCCCATTCAATGAGTTCTCATTCAAATAGAGGAGCTCAAGTTTTGGGAGTATTTGATCAGAAGGGATGGAAGTTGGAAGAAGTTGGGAAGGAATGGGACCTGCTAGCTGATTATACGAAAGGTCAAGATTAACAAGGCGTGTCATGATGAGGGGTGAGAAGGAGAATCGAGTGAAACTGTTGATTGAGAGATCTAAATAATTGAGCTGCTTGAGGTTTGACAATGATGATGGGATGTCACCAATGAATTGGTTATGAGAGAGGTCCAAATAATTCAATAACTTTAAATTGCCTATTGAAGTAGGTACTTCTCCTGCAAAATTCGAGTCAGAGAGATCCAGATAATTTAAGGACTTTAGACTGCCAATTGAATTACGTAACTCTCCTTTAAAATTTGAGTAAGAGAGATCCAGAATCTGGAGGGGACTGCTGTGGTTGAAGTTTGGAAAATAACCGGTAAGAAGATGGTTGTGACGTAGCCTAATCATCTGTAGGTTTTGTAGGTGGAAAATGGAATTTGGAAATTTTCCTTGCAACCCACAATACTCGAGACTCAGAGATGTCAATGAAGAAGACAGATTCATCAAGGAACTTGGTAGTTTAACAGAAGACATGTCTACTCCAGTA